>CAJUYD010000117.1:0-27211 GCA_910591665.1 Ectemnius continuus
GTTGATTGTGTTTGTGTGTGTGTGTGTGTGTAATTTTTGTATGTATATATGCCTGGTGTCTGGTTTCTCTTTTTTTTTAACAACAAAGTGTGACGGGATGGTATCCTAGTTCTCCCTTGGAATAGAAGTGTAGCCATCTAAGAATTGAAACAGAACCAAACAGACGAGCATACACACATTACACATATACATACAAAATTATCTTCATTTTCTTTTTACCTTTCATTTTCTCTTCCCGTCTGTCCCTTGACGAGTAAGAGGCGCGATTTCGTCATCGGTGACTCCCAAAAGAAAAAGAGAAACAACTGATATTCCCAGCCAAGTGTTTCCACCAGTGTGCACACTCTCTTGCTGCCTTGTCTGTTCCTCTTCTTTCTTTTCCTTGTTTTCTCCTTTTTTTTTATTTTCCACTTTTCACTGTTTTCTGTCTTCCGATACAAAGCCTACTTTTCAAACTACGCTTTTACTCTGTAGCTAATGCTGTTTCGTTTATGTGTGTGTTATGTATGTGTTTTTGTCTGCTCTCTCTCTTTCTTTCTCTCTCTCTCTCTCTCCCCAATCCCATCGTTCTTCACGTTTTCTATTGTCTCTTTGTACCAATTTAAATATCACATTCTCCAACTTAAATTATTCAATGTGAATTGCAATTGTTTTTTTTGTTCTCATCATACTTTTCTTCCTTTTGGGTATGTTCTTCTCTTTGAATTGGTTCGATTTAATTTTAAATTTCAGTTTAGTTTCTAGACATAAGTGAAAAACAAATCCAACCACATTTCGAACGTTTTCTTTTTCTTTGTTTTTGTTGTTGTTTTCTTTTCCTTTTGAATTAACTTCATTTCTTTTATTTTCTTTACTATGAATATTTGAATTTTAAGCTATGTTTGATTCTTTTTGTAAGTTTGATCTAATAACTTGTTTTTATTGATATAAACATACTGATTGTTTTACTTTATAGAATACATTCGTTCAAACAACAACAACAATTTTTTTTTATACAAACGTATTCTTCTAAGTAAACAAAGGTGCAGAATGGCGGTGTGTTTAAATAGATTAAAGTCGGATATCAAGTTTCTGTTAGAGCTGTTTCCAAAGTCTCATCCTCTTTTTCGGGTTGCATCAGCTACGGTTGATGAAATTTCATGTGTATTCCTAGCGGGTAATCGTAAATACACCATCAATGCAAATATTACTGAAACATATCCAACGGATCCACCGGTGTGGTTTTCGGATGCTGATAATATAGCCAACACTGTTACCATTCTTTCAGCTACTTCTGGTCAGGAGAATCATGTAATATCCTATTAAGCTTGTTTTATGTTTGAATACTCTCTTACCTTCTATTCATTTTGTTTTTTAGATTATTCGTCAAGTCAAAACACTTTTAGAACATCTTTGCGAAGATTTTTCAATGCCCTCACCTTACGAAGAGCTGAGTCGATTAGAGTGTTATTGGCTTAATCCAACATCTCAATTATCTAGCGTAGTGCTAAATGAAAAGCTTGCCAAAAGTGGGAATAATACAGCTGCTGGAAGTAGTAGTAGTTTTTCATCAGCTTCTACCAGTTGTTTTGTCGTCAACAACGCCAAGATGACTTCTAAACAGTCGGGCATTAGCCAACCAATGCCAAACAACATTTGTCCCAAGATTTGTTCCGAGCAAACGAATAAGATGGATTTTGAGCTGATCGAATTGAGTGATGATGATGAAACGGACGGCGCCAAAACGAGCCAACCTGGAGTCGAGCTTTGCAAGAAGCCACGCAACGATCTAACACCATCACCATCCAATGCCAGTGATTGCTGCGAAACTGTGGTCAGTGAAAAGCCCAAAGGTTTAAATGGGTGTCATCAGGCCACAACAGCTAGTGGTGAGAATGAAGATGATTGCTCGCCTGAGCTTGAGTCTGAAGAAGATTTAGACGAAGCAGACGATGCTGATATTCACATCGAGATGGACGATGAGGGGCCCAATCAAGTTGACCAAAGCGAAGGAATAAGCAGTGAAAATTGGGCTCGTCTTGAACGAATACGGCAGACGAACCATGCTAACTTTCAGAGTGGTGGCTATACTACTTCGGTTCAGGCCACTGACCGACTTATGAAAGAACTACGGGAAGCATTCCGTTGTGATAACTATAAACGAGGTGTGTTCAACATAGAGTTAATTAACGACAACCTCTACGAATGGGACGTACGACTAATGGTGGTGGACGCCGACTCGCCTCTTCACGCTGACCTACAACTTCTTAAAGAGAAAGAAGGACGAGATTATATTCAACTGAATTTCCTCTTTCGTGATACCTTCCCATTTGAACCTCCTTTCATCCGAGTGGTTTACCCTTGCATTAGCGGTGGCTATGTGCTTGGCGGTGGTGCCATTTGCATGGAATTACTTACCAAACAAGTAAGTTACCTAATACCGACGTTCAATCTATTCGATTGATGCTGATCAATGTTTTGATTTTATTCTTAGGGTTGGAGCAGTGCCTACTCTATGGAGGCTATCATTTTGCAGATCTCAGCCACGCTTGTCAAAGGGAAAGCTCGAATAAGTTGGAATGGGAACAAGGTAATAAATGTACTATCTTCCAACCATTTTTATATATTCCCTTTCGATTGACTTGTCTTATTTATTTTTAAATAGAATCAATATAACCTGACTAGGGCACAGCAATCATTTCGATCATTGGTTCAAATACATGAAAAATCTGGTAAGTTCATTCATTATTATTATTGGGAAATATTTTTCGTTAATCTCTTTTTTGTTTTCATGGCTGGTAAAACAAATCAAAATAGGCTGGTACACTCCACCTCAGGAAGATGGTTAAAAGATGTCTACAACTGGTGATTGGAATGAATATACAATCTCATCCATTTGATTCCTGTATATTTGTTTTATCTCTTCATCTCCATGTTTTTTTTCTCTCTCTCTCTCACTTCATCTTTTCTATCTCTTTAATTGAAAACTTACTATCTCTCCGTTCCCCTAATCATGTGAAACATTTTCTCACTAGTTTTTGTGAAAATACCCCCCTTTTTTTCCTCATAATAACTCACTTCCATCAACACAAATTCATTCACTGTCGTCTCACAAGCTTTCACTTTCTTCTTTCCCTCATTTTCAATTTTTTTTCCTCTATCTTTTTTTAAAGATGGTCAATTTATGCATAAAGAGGAATGGTTCGTGTTTCATTCTTGTCGGCGAAACGAATGAAAAAAAAAAACAAAAACTTTTGGACAAAGCATTAGGGGACAAAGGAAATGCATAATCATATTTCAGATGGCATGCCAATTGCTTTAGTTCACTGGATACAAACAGTTATCACGTTTTTGTTTCTCTACTCGTGTAAAATCTATTCCTCTCCCTCCTCCCCGCTCTCTCCCTCAAAAAGTGAATGACCAACAATCTTTACCATTGCCGGTGTTCAATGTAAAAGGCTTTTAGAATTCTTCACCCAGCCCACCCACATTCAAATGGAATTGTGTGCGTGTGTATTCATATTTTAGTTAATAATAAATAAAAGACATTTTCTTTTAATTAATATTATTGTTTGATCTTAATCAAATTGGATTGTTATCGATTTTGTTGAAACTAACAAAAAGAAAAAACAAAATGTATTACTAAATGTATTTACAATGAGTTATGGATAAATGACTAACAATTAACTAGATTCAATTAGAACGGTCTCTTTGTAGGTATAACTTTTTCTATTTTAAATGACTCGTCTTCATTCTCCTCTTCGTTCTCTTCTTCATTGTTTTTATTTTGATTGAACAAAAATTTCGCCTCCTCTTTGGCCATCTTATCGCGTTCCTCCTTGGCTTTAATGTAAACATGTGGTGGTACCGGTGTCCAGCCTGCCAATCCGAGCAATGTTTGCATTCCAACACTAAGGCGAGCACCTCGACCCATCCAATAAGATAAACGATTAAGATCAACAGCAGCTAAAATCTCATTACGTTCGTTTGGAATGGGATCCAATGAGCCGATCACTTCATCCGGTAGTAGACCAGTTCGTCTTCTTGAAGGCATTGCACCGATCTGGAAATAAGGACGATTGGCACAGCCCATGCGAACCAATTTAATGCCATAACCTGCCTTATGTGGCCAAACCATTTGTGTAGAATTTAAAATGAGAGAAGCAAAGTGGACAAAACAAAAAAGGCAAAAGAATTAAGTAAGAAATCAACTGAAGAATGTAGTTGAACGAAGGGATGGCCACAACACACACACACACACACACACATGTCTGCCCACAATCGATACCATTGCCAAGGTGACTATCGATACTATCGTTCACTTGTTTTCAATTTTTTTACTTCATAACTCTGTTGAAATATTAAAGAATTTTAAATAGCACCCAATCATGCCTGGAATCAACGTTTTTGAGGTTGTCCAACGATTATATGTTGAACATCGAAAGCCAATCCCGTTGACCGACATCTATGATAGGGCACGAACCTATTATCGAACAAATGAAAAGAAGCCAACACTGTTGGAGTTTGAAGACGCTATCGACTCTGAATGTGCTCTAGGTGAACTTTATGAAGTTGACGTTACCGGTAAAGATGAACGCCATTTTATTGATTATGAACATCTTCGTCCTATCGATGTTGAAAAGGTTATGCCTGCTGTAAAATCAATTCCTGAAGATAAAGTAGAACATCTGATTGAGTTGTTTACTAAATTCCAAACAAAAAATGGTCAACGTGTTAAAGGTTGCACAGTCAAAGAGTTTTTAACATTTGAAAAAGAGAAGAATAAAAATTTCTTAATGTTAAACCGGAAAGATTTGAAAAAGAAGTGCTTCAAGTTGGACTTCGAAAGAGTAAGTTGTGATTATATTTTGGTTTGTTTTTATTCTTTTCCTTCTTTCCCTTTCTCTCTCTCTCTCTCTCTCTCCCTCTTACTCTTAGAGTTATTACGTTTAGAGAAAACTACAGAGCAGGGTTTTGGTGTTTACAAAGTTAACATTTCAACGCGTTCCGATGAAAAAAAAGGCCTGATGGAAGAGGAAATTGTTTTCATTTCAGAGGCTACTTCCAAAATGAATGAGTCACTTATAGATAAATCAAATGGCAAACGTAAAGAAGTTGATTCATTGGATAATTCTAACTTACCGGATAGATTCTCTAATCGTGAATCGATTGAAAGCAATCAAGATGAGGCTAAAACATCAGCCATTCCAGCTCAACCAACTCGTTTCAGTTCTAGGAAGGTTGGTAAACTTAGATTATAACTATCCAAATGTTTGTTAATTATTTTATCTTAATTTAGAAAATCAAAAAAGATCTTGGACCTGAATTTGTTGCATGGAATTCAGAGAATAGCGATTATGATCAATCGGTGTTGAACAATAATCGTTCTACCTCTTCAAGTACCATTCTTGGAGTGTTACGTTGTTGTGCTTGTAGTACTAATATACGTAAGACTAAAAAGAAAAGAGAAAGTGATCTTAATGATTTGATTGATGATCGAATCTTTTGTTTTGAATGTGAAGCCAAAGGTAAGTCAATAAAGTTTATACAAACAAAGAAAAATATTTATTTTTCTGAACATTTACTAATGAAGTTAATCTCTTTTTTTTATTATTTTGTTTTCAAAACATTGTAAACAGCAATTCATACACGCTGTTTCCTTCTACCTAATAAATGTCCAGCTTATGGTTATGTTAAACAATTCTTTTGCAGTAAATGTCGATCATGTTTCAGTTGCCGAAAGAAGGAAGCTGGTGGATTTGTAATCGAATGCAATGATTGCCATCTTAATTTCCATCCAAGCTGCTTTCAACCATCAAATACAAATGAATCACCTAAAAAGGATATGAAATCATGGATTTGTCAGCTGTGCTCACAGAAGAAGATGTCCGAGACACCTAAGATATCGCTTTGCGGTAAAAGTATTCTACAACGTCCCATTGGTAAAGAGATTAAAACTCGTCCAATAATCAATAAAGATTCAATGCTACAGAGTCTTCTTAAAAGTAATACACCCAACGTGGTTCTAAACAAACATTACAATGATCTAATGGTACAAGGTAACGAGTTGAAGATAAATGAAAAGG
Organism: Ectemnius continuus; assembly: GCA_910591665.1. Lineage (NCBI taxonomy): Eukaryota > Metazoa > Arthropoda > Insecta > Hymenoptera > Crabronidae > Ectemnius > Ectemnius continuus. The sequence goes on from CAJUYD010000117.1 coordinate 6,066, forward strand.
CAAATTTAGTCATTCCAAGTACAAGCAACAATGTTGGAGGCGCAACACTTTTACAACATCGGCAGCCTATAGTAAGGGCAACTACCTCAACGGAGCAACAACAACAACATCCACGTTCGATCATCTTACCTCGTGTCATCAATGTATTAATTACTTTTAATTGATAATTTAATTTAATATTAATGACATTTTTTTATTTTATTTTTCATTATGATTAGACTTCAAGTCAAAGCTTATTAGCATCGAAGCAATCTGTTTCAACATATAAGAATTCATCGAAAACTTTCTTAATTCCCGTCTCTCGTGCATATTATTGCAATTTTCACAAATTCATCAAAGATCGACAATTGGACAAATTTATGTATGTATCCAATAGAATATATATTCTTTGATATATAAATGTCTATATATATATATATAAATCTAACAATATATTCAAATTTATCCAACTAAACAGACCACTTGGTGATTCATACGAAAAGGTGCAGGGTCTTCGATTGTTACGTTCATTACCACAAAATGTAAACAAATGGAATATTGATCATGTAGCCTGCTATATTAAACTTTGGGGCTATGAAAAATATTCGGAAAAATTTGTTGAACATCAGATCAATGGGAAAGAGATGTTAGAATTGGATGTGTTAACAATGTACGACTGGGACATACCTATGGGCGTCAGCATAAAGCTTTACACTGCTATTCATAGTCTTAAGCATGCCGATATGGAAAGCGATGGAATCTAAATTTGTCTTACAAATTGTCAATTTTATCTTCCTTCTCTTTCACTTTCTCTCTTTACTTTTCTTTTACTTTCTCTTTTTCTCTCTTTCTTGCTCTCTCTCTCTCTCTCTCTCTATCCCTTTCTATCTCTCTCTTTCATTCTTTTTCACTTTCCCTCAATTTTTTTTCATTATTTGAAACAATGTGTTGGATTATGTGTAAATCTTTCATTAAATAATGAAACTCCGGAAAGGCATATGATTTAGGAAGGGGAGCGGGGAAACAGTGACATAGTTTTAATAATTTTTTTTTGTTTTTTATGTATTTCATTTCGTTCTGTTGTAATAAATATTTTATTAAATTATATGTTTATATATATATATATATATATATTTAGCTGAATGTTAACAATCGATCTGCATATGATCAATTGATGAAACATAATCAGATAAGAGTAGATTTCATTGCTCATCAAACATGCGAGGCTGTCCATAATGTGACATTGAAATAAAAATTGTATTTAATCGGTTAGTAGTGAGAATGATCGCTCCACATTTGACTCAGCTTCGCCCAAACAGTAAGAATGGCATCATTCTACAAACTAACAGCTTCACTTTTAATCTCATTGTTTTTGGTTCAATATGGTGATGGAGATAAATTGGATGATGTTTTGTCGATGAACGTCCATATTTGTGGCCGTAGCTTGGCCGTTAATCAAACACGAAATGGACGTATTGTTGGTGGAAGCGATGCTAAGCCGTTTCAATTTCCCTGGCAGATATCACTTAGGCGCTATAGTCCTCAATTGAAACGATGGTATCATACATGCGGTGGTGCCATTATTGATTCACAGTGGGTACTTACAGCAGCTCATTGTACCATGCGCAATGCAACACCCGAGGTATTACGAGTTCGTGTTGGTGAATATGATTATAATCGAACCGAAGGTTATGAAAAAGATATTAATATTGCTAAAGTAAGCTGCTGAATATTGAAACAAAAACAAAAATTAAACATTAAAATTTTTTGTTTTTCAGGTGATCACCCACACAGGCTTTAGCATCGAAACTATCGATAATGACATTAATTTGCTTAAACTAGATTCGCCCATTGATTTAATGAATCCAAATCTTAAACTGGCACCCATTTGTATTGGAAAGGAATTTTGGATTGACAAAGTGAATAAAAATTCATCGAAGATGATCGAATCGGTTAATTCTACCATTGAAACAACTGGAAATAATACTACTAATGCTACTAATAACTCAACCGATTCTCATTTTGTGACCAATAAATTATGTATCTCATCCGGTTGGGGACGACTGTCGTGGGAGGGTGGCTTCCCAACTATTCTAAAGCAAGTTTCAGTAGAACTTGTCGATTTCGATCACTGTTCAATGGCCTATGAGTCTATAATGAACCTCACTGATGGTATGATGTGCTCTGGTCGAAACGGAAAAGGAACCTGCTCGGGTGATTCCGGTGGACCACTTCAATGCCTTGAGGGTAGTGATGAGCTTCGTTGGTCTCTCTATGGACTTACTTCATGGGCAGTAGGTTGTGCGGAGAACAAATATCCATCAGTGGCAACTCGTGTTGTCAAGTTTCGTGATTGGATAGCCGACACTATCATTGAGAATCGATGAAAAGAAGCTATCAATAGATTATATTTACAGATTGGAAAAGAGAATTATTAGAATAAAATTAACGAGTATGTACACATGGCATCGGATGTCTCAAAGTATGTTTTGTTGTTTGGGGTGTGTGTGTGGGGGGGGTGTGTGAGATGTAGAAATGTATGAAACAAGAAAATGAAAGTCGTTTAAGGAAAATATTGAGGTACTCGAGTCATCGTAAAAGATGGACTAGTCTGATTACTACTTCCACTGCTTCCATCGCTAATAGTATAAATGTTGAGTTGATTCATTTGAGCTTGCACCATCAATTCCTTTGGATGAATCATGGCATCAAAGATGGACATTCTTTTATCTTGAAGACATTGAAGTACTGTATCATAACTTGGTGGAATCTCACCAGTAGCTTTTGCATAGATTGGTGGTGGTAAATTAAGTGTGGCATATTGATCTAATATTTCTTGCTGTTGGACAAATAGATTATCCATATGAACACCCTGTATTGTTGTAGATCTTATATTGTTGGCAATATTTTCGCTTTGCATCTTTAGGCGGCGGCCACAAATGATACCTAAAATGATGATAGAGATGAATGGTATAGCGAATGAGATCCAAACTATGGCAGGTACTTCATTTAAATTTTCAAATGTATCAGGCACTACTGGTGCAATGGGATTAGCAGTGGTCAACAATATTGTCTTATCATTGTCCAACAAATTATTCTCATTACTTGCTGGTGGTTTAGTAGCTTCCAATTTATCATCAACTGTACTAAGAATACAAGCATTCCATTCGCAGATGATCTTACTATTGATAATCGATTTTTGGTCTGTTGTGAGTATAAGTTGTTGCAATTCTTGATTAAACGAAGCACAATCATCATCATTGGCACAATAGATTGGCTCACGATCATTATCATTTATAGTTGTTTCAATAATAGTGCTTGTTGTTGAAACGCTACCAGTTTTTGACTCGATAATAATCGAATCATATTCATTAGAATCTTCACCATCCATCTGACATTTCCCGCCCATACAGAACGACAATAGGTAACAACACAAGAATACCAAAAGTTTACAAATCTTCATTTTGAACTTTAATGGTAAGTAAGTGTTTACCCGATCTGTGTTACCGATTATGTTGAAAATCGGCCTGTGATTCAATGTGGTGTGTCTAAATGAAGCTCAATATCTTTAAAAGTTAAATACTTTTGTTATCAGGTGGTGGTACCAGTGCGATGCCGGCAACTTATTTGATTTATGAGAATTTGGCAACAGAGTATGTGGTACTTATTGGAAAATGCCTTCGAATGCTAAAGCGATCATAAATCTTAACAATCAGCTTTTCTTCGATCTTTCTCACTTTTTGGATTTGTTTGTTTGTTTGTCTTTTTCTTTTCTTTTAATTTTGGCTTAAATTGAAATAATATTTCGCTCCAATAAACGAAATCGTTTCAGATGATACTTTTAAGATTTTCAATAAAATTCATGAATCGACCAAGCTTAGTCGATTGATTACATTCATAATTGATTAAAGATGTCATGTGCAACAAGCGGATGGCTGTCATATCTTGTTTAAGACAGGAAACGATTTGAAATGAAATAGTAGCAGATTTTTTAAGAATGCATCTGTCAAAATGAGATCGAATAAAGATTATCCAATCAAAATCAACAAACGATGTTGGAAAAGGAAACAAAGCCAAAAACACGAAACAAAAAAAAACGGAAAGAAAAATTTCTTTTATTAGCATGAGATCGTTGAGTATATTATGCCCATGTGTTCCATTTCTAAAGCACGAGGTAAATATTGCCTCCTTTTCACTTATTGAGTGCACTTAAACGAGTACTTGTTAAGATTGAAGGTGAATCCTGCTCGATGTAAATCACTTAATGTTTAATATTCATCTTCTGTGAGCTTAAGTAGACAATTAGTTCGACTTAGTTCTGTGGTCATTGACTTGTTAGCTGTAAATCTAATTAAAATCAAAATAACATTTGTTTCATTTTTTTATAGCTTTTTTTTTGTTTGACCAATTACACGATCGTTTGATGATGGCTGATGATAATAGTGATATTTAATGTTTGATAGTTAATAATTGACAATGTTTACGATAAGAGTAAAAAAGACAAACAAGCCAAAAGAAAAATAAAAGGAAATTTTAAACGGCTTAGTTTATGGCAAGGAAAAGAAACAAAAAAAGAAATTGACTTACAAACAAGAATGCAAACAGATCCAAAGCAGCTGCTTTTGGTGATGATGTTGGTGATTAGGGTGGTGATGATGATGATGATGACTTGATTTTATGATGGCCTCGCAACAATAATCATCTAGTTCTAACAACATTGTTTTCATTTTTTTTTCCTTTGGAAGTTAAAAGAAAATGCCATAAACAATATTGAAAAGGAATCAAGTTTAAAACAAATTTTTTTTTTGTTTTCTTTAAACAATAAATTTAATTTTCACAAGAGAAAGATAGGAAAGGAATGATAAAACCAAAACAAACCAGACCCAGCTAGATTCATCTTGGACACTAATTAATCTTGTTTTACGTCATTTAAAATTGTATTATAATTTTATAATTTTAATTTAGACAGCATCAACAATGTAGCAATAATCCAAACGTTCAATGAAAAATTGGTAAAACACAAACATATATTTGTTTTTTCTTTTGTTGATAAAATTGTATAAAAGCTTGTAATGAACATATTATGTCCAAATGGATCCAAGGAATCTTAATTTAGGACTTTAAAGTCATTAACTACTTTAACAATATTTATTCAATCATCTTAAATTGACTAATAAGAAAGAACTAATATTACCATTATCACCAAGACAACATCTTCCTTCCTTTCTTTTCACTTTTTAAAACAAATAATTTATATAAATATATGTAATGCATCGTTATTCAAAATATATTTTATTAACACAAAATAGCATTCTTTTCCTTACTTTGTAAATGAACAACAAAAACATTTTAAATGAAGACAATTTAAATCATAAAATCTACCCAACAACTCTTTGCCTTTGTTCATTACTTTGAGTCATTGGGTATTATATTGTCCTGCCTTGAAGCTAAATTATTCGGGTCAATATAATGTCAAAATTTATTGCAATGAATAAACATTGGTTCTTTGTTTTTCATAGGTTATGGTGTTTGGTGATCTATTTCAAAATGAACTGATGACACTTGTCTTAATATGGTATATGGTCACTCCATGGTTGACATCAATTTATCATCTTTATTCGTCATTTGTATGTGCCCCTCAATAATTTATTCACGTTGTAATAGGTTCACCTAGGGCGCTCTGGATAAGACGTCTGCCTCATAGTTATCCTCTCTCTTTTTTTGTCATTTGATCACTAAATCATACATCGACAATCTGATAACCCATTGGGCCAATCGGTCACTTTAATTCTTGCACTTTGTTTTTTATCCATTTGAAGGATGCGTGATCGGTGATTACTATAGTAGTATGATCATGTATGTAGCAAGGTCATTTTTTTTAAGGCTTCAATGACCGTTAGACATTCTTGTTCTGTTTTCTTGAAAAGTAATGTGAGTAATTGATAAAACTAGAGCATGCCCTGTCATCTAAAATAATTGGGCTTAAAAGGCCTTATGTCTTCTACCCTAGTGTGTGTGTATTGGCTTTTCTTCTCACCGGTTTTCTTATGATTTTCTCTCTCTTTCTTATGATTTGTTTTTCACTTTCATATTTATTATTATGTCTCAATTTGTTGTCGTTACTAACAGAGACAGACTAAAAGAGACAGAAGTAGAGACAAAAAAGAAAATCTCAACATCTAGCAAGAGAGCTAGAGATAACTTACAAGGCAAAAGTTATAATGGTACCCATTAGTGCTCACTTGGGATGGATTGGCGACAAGACACCACAAAAGATACATCAAACAGCTTGATATGCCAAAAAAACATCCAAGCTTACTTCCAAATGTTAACAATCAAACGAACGGCTGAGATAATTAAGAAACAAGAACCTTAAATATTTCCACATTTGTATTAAAATTTCTAATTCTTACTCATAGTAAATAAACTTAATGAAAAATTTCTCAATTTTATTAATTTAAATAAAGTTTCTATTGTAACTATTATTCTCAACGAATAAGCGATTGACATCGGGTGACCGTTCTCCTGCGCTTGTTTGATAACAACACCAATGCCATTAATCGAGGCATCGCAATATAAATGACAAGGTCGTTGTGAATTGAAGATTGCTTGTATCGGTTGTGCCATTAAACATTGTTTCAAATGTTGAAAGGCATTTTCACACTTTTGAGACATTGATTCCCACTCCTTACCCTTTTTAAGGAAGTCCGTCAAGGGTGTGTTTGAATCATAGCATGATTACTTATATATTGACTATAAATGTTCTAGGTATTTCGCCCATTAAAGCATAGGAAATTGGCTTGGTGTTGGATTCTATGTTTGTGGTGTGTTTGGTGGCCAATGATTGATTGTTCCGTGACCTTCTGTTTTGAAAAATTCTCCATGTGGTCAAATCTACTGGTAAATAGTAAAATTGGCAGGTATCAAGCCTAAGCAGAAACTGAGTGGCCAAGGTCTTAATTACGTCAGCATGGATTGGTCGGCTTATATTTTAAATCTGCAGGGTACAAACTAGGCGACCTAATGACATTGGGCTGTAGGCAGTTGTTTTACTTTGATACTGGACGTTGACAATGGTTCGACCTTGTAGACAATGGTAAAGGTCTTAGTTTATACAGATGATGTTTGCTCCTGTATCAAGCATCTATTTCAACTTTAGTCCATTCACAATGCACTCGAATGGTTGCTAGGTCGCCAGTCGCGTTTTTTAATTGTACTTGATTATTTTTCGATGATTGACAAATAGCTGTTGCATGACCTTCTCCACAAGCGTACTGGAATTTAGATCGACAGTCTTCAACTTGGTGATTTGGACGTAAACAAACGTTTTGCTTGAGAAATTCTAAGTAGATCCTGCATTATTTCTAAAATTTCAGCAAAAAATAAGTCGATGCAATCTCCACAAAAATCCATTGCAACCCAGTGTGAGTCACAGTTGATTGTGTCTTTGTTGGTGCACATCGTCGTTGTTGATCCTCCCGAAGGCCTTGTTTTTCTAATATCTTTATGTGAGGCTTCGGGAGGATTCAATAGTAAGTTCAAGCCTCCAGATTCAATACTCAATTTAGACTGGTAACAAGGAAAGAAGTTTTTCTTTCATCTCAGTGTCCACAAATTCCTTACTGACTTGGAGTTCTTCTGTTTGTCGATAAAGTGTAAGCCAACTTTATAAAACTTTTTTCAACGCCTCCAATCCTAGATAGGTTTTGACTTGGATGAAGTGGTTAATTTCAATCAAAAGTGCTCTCCGCTAAACCATCATTGCTCCATAGTTCTGGTGAAGGATTGTGACCGCTTGTTCAAACTCTTTACCGTTTAAGCCCTCAATCAGTCTTAGACTCTCTTCATTTAGACAACTTCGGAGATAATGAAATTTCTCAGCATTTGACAAGTTCTTACCATTTCTCATTAGTAGATCAAATTACCCCTTAAAAGGTTGGTCAATTCTTACTTGTACCGTCAAACTTTGTTAATTTCAGTCGAGGTAAGTAGCCACTTTGACCGTTCTTATTAATTTGCTCCTTCTTGTTAAAAAAACTTTCTTCAATTGTAAAAATGTTACCACATACTCGTTTACTTCATTATCCTTTCAATGCTCCGTTGCTAATAATTGGTCATCAATCTTCATTAGCTTATCATATGCTTTTTCCAATTTACTAGCTTCTTTAGTCTTACTTAGTAATCCAAGCTTTGCTCTGTACAGATCTTGTGTGATCCTACGCTTAATTAAAGTTGATAACTTAGATTCTATCCTGCTAATTTTTGTAATGCTTCATTATTCAAAATTAATTATATTATCACAAAGTAGCATTCTTTCCTTACATTGTAAATGAACAAAAAAAAACACACACATCATTGTATATTCATAGTAAACATCATGAAATAACATTTAAATCATAAAATTTACCCATAACTCTTTGTTCATTACTTTGAGTCATGGGAATTAAATATATTAATTACCTTGTGTTTTTTGTTTTGTTTTGTTTTACCTTAGCCATTCGCCTAAACGTTGGGAAAGAAGCCATTTTGAATGAGTTTTGGTTTAAGTTGGGAAACTTTTGGAGAAAGATATTCCAAACATAACGGAGAAATGTTTCTAAATGAAATAAAGATTTATTATTTATTTTTGTAAATAAAGGCTAGTTTTGGCTTTCCACACAAGTGGTTTTTGAATTAATTCAATTTTCTTTCCCACCCTAAAACATTACAATGGTCACCACTACCACCAACAAGGAAATAGTGAAGATAATCTCCTTCAGCCAATTTATTCATCACATTGATGGAAGTATTAAATATTATATTCTACGATTTCTATGGATGATTCGTATCATAATAGTGTTTACCCCACAATTTGGATATTTACAGCCGGATGAATTCTTTCAATTCACCGAACCGGTCGCTGGTAATGTTCTCAATGTGGAAGCTTATTATCCTTGGGAATTTAATACAACTTTTCCTTTACGTAATATGCTTTTCCCACAATTAATCTCCTCGCCATGGTTCTATTTTGTGAAGGCATTGGAGAATGGGAAGGGTTTGGAGATGGCTAATATTAAACCATATCTATTATTGATTGGACCAAGAATTGTGATCACTGTGTTATCATTTTTTATTGATTACTTTATATTTTGTTTATTAGCAAGAATATATTCTAATCAACATAATCCAGCTAAGCGAAGTTCTCAAATTCTTCACCATTTACTACTTCATGGTAGTTGGTATTCAGTGATGACTTATTATACCCACACCTTTAGTAATACTATTGAGCTTATCCTATTCTCTTATCTTCTGGTGATTATATTTTCATCATATGATTCAATCATTGATAATGTCTATCTCAAACTTGGCCTACTACTTTCTATTGGATTCTTTAATCGACCAACGTTTGCATTGTATGCAATGATACCAATGCTCTATTGGCTTGTTACATTCTCGCCTGAAAGGCGACAGCATTTCAAAGCAATGGCTATTTTAGATAGAATTCGTTTAACGTTTCATAATGGTCTCAATGTATTAAAATACATTTTAGTCGGCTCATTATTTATGATATCGATTGATACAATATTTCATCGAAATATTTCTGATCTCGTCATTGATCTAAATGAATTAAGATGTTTAAGTACATTTTCGAAATTCATTGAAACACCAACTGAATGTTTGATAAAATTATATAAAGTAATAAGTGATTATATTGTTCTAACACCACTTAATTTCGCCATCTATAATTTACAAACTAAAAATTTGAAAAACCATGGCCTACATCCATTCTATTTTCATATTTTAGTCAGCATTCCATTCCTATTTCTTTTGTTGGCTTTACCTTTCTTTTATGATCTAATCTTTAAATGCTATCGTAGACACTGGAGAGAAACGAAAAATGACATTTTTTTAGTCTTATTTATTACGTTAATCTTCACCATAATCGGGTTCTCCGCCATTCCACACCAAGAGCCTCGTTTTCTATTACCGTTATCAGTGATAATGTTTACACTCTATGGTGATGATAGCTTTTCATTATCAAACAATGTAAGGAAGATATTATTCACTTTATGGATTATAATCAATGTTACACTGACTATTTTCTATGGTTACATTCATCAAGCTGGTGTCGTACGTTCAATCTTTTACATTAAGCCTAATATTAATGAACTTTTAGTCAATAAGCAAATGGATGCTGATCTATTCTTTGTTCGAATGTATCTTCCACCAAGACATCTATTATCACTTCCAACAATGGGAAAAAGAGTTACCGTTCATGATTTGGCCATAGACAATTTTCCTGAACAATTTCAAAAGCAACTCACTTTGAGAATTAATCAGCGTACCAAGAATAATGAAATGAATAGAAGTCAATTTATAGTCATTCTTCCAAGTGCTCTCAATGATATCTTCAACCAAACAATGAGCAAGCATTTTTGCAATTTTCAGCCACAACTTATCGAAAGTTTATTTCCACATTTTACTGGTGAAGAATTATCCGATTCTTTACGAATTCTTTTCAATCCAAATGTTAATGATGATGATAGAATGATTGATAGATTATGGAAAGCTTTTAGCATGAATATTTGGTATCTAAATCCTGTTTTTTAATGATAATATTTAATGTTGACGTTTTGTTTCATTTCCTGGTAACACTAGATATACGGGCATTGAAATATGTCTATTAAATAACATTGTAAACCAGTCATTTTAGACTGGTGGAGGTAAATCTATCGTTAAATATATCTATTTAATAAATAAATATATATATATATATATATTAATATATCTGTCTATTAAGCTTATCGTTGAAAAATAAATACAATGGAGTGTTTTGGTGATTAGATATTATTGTTAAGTTACCAAGTGCTAGGGTTAATATTGCGCTAATCTGATTTGTTAATGGAAATGTGTTTTTGTTGTTTAATTTGTTTCGCAAATGATCATATAATAATATTTGGAACAAAAAGTGATCATTGAAATGTATATAAATTCAATTTATAGAAGGCTCCGACGTAAGGTGGTCAACCATCCTTATTGTTCGTTGATTGTTTTTATATTTGTTTTTATATTTATAACTACTATAAGATTACATCATTTTCGTGATTTTATTTATCTACTAAGGTAATCAATCAATTTTTGTTTCGTTTACTTCTTCTTGTTATTTCATTTTTTATTTTTAATTCAAAAACAAAACAAAAACTTTGAAACAATATTATATTGGCAGACCATTGTATGATACGAAGATTCAATTTGTAGAGATACCACACTATTATGATGCAAGATTGAATGATGATCATAAATTATGTTCATTACATAATTGGACGCTTCGTTCCAAGGAGATGGGAACACCGAAGGTGATCGATGCTATACTATTCTCTGTTGAGATCGATCTTCTTGAGATTCGTTTGAAAGAATTATGGCCAATAGTTGATTATTTTATAATACTTGAATCGAATCGTACTTTTACTGGTGATTCTAAACAATTAATTTTGAAGAATAATATTGAACGTTTTGCTTGGGCGAAAGAGAAGCTACATGTTTACGCCTACAATGAATTGTATCAGCTTAAATTCAATGAAAGTCCTTTCAGCAATGAAATGCGTATGCGTAATCATTTGACCGAATTGGTTAGACAATTTGCCACGCCCAATGATCTTATAATCGTGGCCGATGTTGATGAGATACCACGTCGATCGACAATTGAATTGCTTCGTAAATGTATCGGCTTCCCACCCATAATACATCTCGCCCTTAAAACCTATTTTTTTTCATTTGAATTCTTTTTCAGCGTTGATGATTCTTGGCGTGCCAAAGTGGTGACTTTTACCAACAATTTTTTCTATTCTCATAATAAACAATCAGAATATAAATTGGCTGATGCTGGTATGTTTAATAATATTCTTTATATATTTCCTTTTATTTTCAAATTTTTTGGCTAATGTTTTATTTAATTTAATTAGGCTGGCATTGTACATTTTGTTTTCGTTACATCAAAGATTTTATATTCAAAATGACATCCTATTCTCATAATGATCGTTTAATGCATCGAAACTTTCTTTTGGAGAATAGAGAGATACAAAGGCGAATCTGTCTCGGTTTGGATCCATTCGATATGTATCCCGAGATGTTCACTTTTAGGGAATTACTTAGTAAGATAGGACCAATACCAAAGACGAACAGTTACATTGATATGCCATTGGAATTGTTGACCAATGGCCATCTTTATCCTTATTTATTGAAAGGTAATTGCCTTCGCCAAGATTTCATTGGTGTTCCCGATTGGTGATTATCATATTCTTTTTGATTTTGTTCTATTTATGTACATAAATATGTATGGAATGCTTTGTTATTTTAAATATACTAACACAAAATAGTATTCTTTCCTTACTTTGTAAATGAACACAAAAAAACCACATCTTTTATATTCATAGAAGACATCCTTAGAGACAATCTAAATCATAGCATCTAACCATAACTCTTTGCTTGTTCATTGCTTTGAGTCACTGGCATTACATTTGTCCTGCCAGTGTAAACAGTGATGGACATTAGAATAGGACACCCTCTCATTTGTCGAAATAACTTTTTTTTTTTGATTGAAATCGTAGGTTAACAAAATTTTAAACTTAAATTTATATCACAACAATAAACTTATATACAAACAAAAATCATAATGATAGCTTTATTAGTAATCAAGTAATTAACAAAATAAGTCAAAAAATGTACTGCAAAACCCGGACATTAGAATAGGACATTAAAAGGGGTCATCTGCATTTTGATTATTTTATTGAGAAGGAATCTGACCGATGAGTTAAACTAACTTTGGATCAAAATGAATAAATATCACATGATTAACTTTAAAAAACAAAAAAAATAAAAAAAAACAGCATGGGACGAAAGCAACTTCTTACCGAACGAGAACAAGGCCAAATTCTTGCCTACAAGGATTGTGGCAAGAATTTGAGTAAGATTTCGCGGCTAATTGAAAGATCTCGAAATGCCATTTGAAATTTTCTCAAAAATTCAGAAAATTATACGAGAGGCATCGGTCAATGACGAGAGTTCTTCGACAATCTGCAAAAATTTAAACTGAACCAGGATGGCTTTGGCTTCTAAACTGACAGAGGAGATCAGTTCAGAGGAGTATCGACTTACTCTCGAGAACAATCTTTTACCGTTCGCATGGTCGAATTATGGTATATACACATTTTTTTCATATGATCATCGCATCCCTTTGAAGACATTTATCCTTAGTATCGTTTAACAAGACTTTAATTGTAATATTTATTACTTTACAAAATACATTAATCATAAAGTTTGATACAATTCCAATTTAATAGAAAAAAAGAAAAATATGAAAAAAAAAAGTTAAATTAGATTTTAAAATTCTAAACAAATTTGATTTTTATCATTATAAATGGATATTGTTCAATCTAATCAATAAATTTTTTAATAATTTTCAATGTTGATTATCTTTTTTGAAATATTCAAGTAATTCTACCATTAACATCGATTGGTTTAACATTTGTATTGGTTCAAATTTTTGATATTTTTTCCCTTATTTAAGCCATTGTTTTGCATTATCAATTATTAGTGTTAGCTCAAAGACAGTCCCCATAAAGTTTAGATTATTTGTTATCAACAATTTATCATTTCTTTCAATCATCTTTTTTAGATGATTGGCATGAATTTGAAAATAGAATAATAATCTTCCATATCAATTTGAAAAAATAATCAAACACCAGCTAATAATACAAATAGGCTCAAAGCTATAAATTCTTTAAAAACATTTCCAACAAAAAAAGCACATCTTTTGCGTTGTATGGCGAGGGTTATTCATCTTATAACATTGTCAACCGATTCTTTGACTTTCATAGTGTTGTAGTTTTTTTGTTTAGTTTTGATTGCTTTTTTTTCATGCCGTAAATTAGAAAAACGAGCAAATATAAATGAAAAAAAAAACTTTAAAATGTAAAAGGATTCAAAATCAACAGTCGAATGATTGCGTTGATGATTCCATTTCCATTTATGTACTTTTAATCTGTGTCAAAAAGTTACATTCAATATTGAATCCACTTAAGCTTAAAGAACAATGCAATCTAAAGCTGTTTCAAATGATAACAAGAATAAAAACAAATTTAAAAACAAAATATATATGGGAAAAACAAAAATAAATTTGTTGCTTCATTATCAAATCAATCAAATGTCAAAGTTGTTATTTGTTTGCCATGTTCAAATTAGAACATTGAGATGATTATGTTTTAGTTGATTCGTTGGATAATATTGAATCGATAACGCCTTACGCCGCCTTTTGGATTGTCCAACATTGCTTTTCAATGAAATAACATTTCTTTTACTTGTTGTTGGTCTCTTTCTAATTTTAGCCATCTTTGGATATGTTCTCGTTGTTGGTATTCTTGGATGTCTACTCCCTTTGTCAGATTGTTTTCGTAAAGAATTTTTGATTATATAGGCCAACAGATTAGATGATGGTAATGTTTGCATGTTCAGCGTCTCTTGCTCTGGCTCAGTGAAACGTGCTTTTTGTAATTGAAGTAGATGTTTGATTGAATCCGATTGAACTGATGGTATCTTAGATGTATATCGTTTGGCCGAATTATGCCATTGGCGGATGGCATTCAATTGTTTAGCAATGGACTTCTGGTCTAATATCGATGCCCGATGATTCATTTTATAAAGGTTTTCCTGCTCATTATTATTATTATTATTATTTGGATTGTTTGCATTTACATTATAAGTTTTGATTGGGAATATTGTTTTATTCAATCGTTCAATATTAAGTTTATTTAAATCGGGTATATCAATTATTTTGGGCTGCTCAGCATAGGACGGATTCGGTAGGGCCAGTTGCAAGTCATATGGATTGACCGCCATCTCCTCCTCCTCATGATTGTTCCCAATTGATTGATCCTCATTGTTATCATTATCATTATTTGAATGATTGTAATTGTAATTATCATTATACTGATAATTTTTATTATTATGAATTATATTATATTCTTGTGGATTATAATTATTTGGATCCTCCTCGATCATTTTCGATTTGGCCACAACAGTTTCGATGAGCTCCTCAACAGGTAGAACCTCTTGGGTCACTTTCCTAACCGGCTTGATCACTTCACGAATATTCTGTATGATTGGTTTACTAATCTCATTGATAAGAACATCGGGCTGTTCTTCACTTTTAATTTGTCTGACGGTTGGCTGGTAAGCATGATGAGCCTGTGTTAGATGAAGTTTACTTGAAGATGATTTAAAATGTATATGCAATGGTATATTATTCGATTCAATCTCCACATGCTGATCGGGTAAAGATTTATTCTTTGTTTTCACTTGATAAACAATTAGATTATGATTAGTGTTTTTAGCCGCCTTCAATAACGACATCTCATTTGTTTCCATTTGATTGAAGATGATCACTATCACAAATAAGATATATTGTTGATTTGTTTCCATAACTTTGTGAACATTCATCAATAAGGTTACAAACAAAATAAGTGAAGACAAACTACCATTCGAGCTTTTTTTACTAACAATTATCGTACATATTTCTTTCCTTATGTTTTCTATTCTAACTTCATTCTACCCGTTTACCCGAAACTTTTATAGCCACCGAACATTTTATTATTACTATTATTATTCGTTCATTTATTCTAAAATTAGTTACTTTCTATTTTGCTATATTGTTTTTAATATATTTTTTTTTAATATTACAATAATAATAATAATACTATGCAAAAGGAAAGAGCGTCGACACCTTTTGAATATTTTTTATAGAACAATTCTATGACTTTCACCTACTACGGCTCATTACTCATGTGAGAATTTGGTTATTTTTAGGTAAAAGGTGTTTTTGAAAAAGGAACATAAACATATTTTAATACCAAATACATTAGCATTACATTCACTCTCTCTCTCCCTCTCTTTCTCTCTCTCACTTTTAAAACAATGAAGACATTGTTTGGCGACAAATCCGTTTAATGTCGATGTTCCTGTTTGGAAATAAAAGGAAAGTTTTGAAGAGGTTACCGAGACAACAATAAGATAAGTTTGTAGTTTATTATATATTTGTATACATTACTCACCTGTTACTTTCTCTCTCTCTCTCTCTCTCTCTCTCTTTATTTTAGATTTTTTAATTTAAATCAATATCGACAACAATTTATAATCAATACATATTTTATAACAATAATATTATTGTTATTGCTCTTCATCTTACTTTTTCCCTCTTATTATTACTGTCAATAGAACCAAATAGAATAAAAATGAAATATAGCTTTGTATTTGTATTCATTCTATGTCTAACAGTTAACGATACATTACAAGATGATAATGTCTTAAACAGTGATGAGATACGTGAAGAGATAATGAAACTTGGTGAATATCTTCAAACATTGACTAACCGATTGCGTTCGTTAAATGAAAAAAAATCTCTACAAACTATGAGTATCGATGAGATTGAGATGGCCAAAGATGAGCTTTGGAATGAGATCGAGAAAAGGCAAAAGGAAGCCAGCTCATTGGAATTATCAATATTGCAGATTTATGGTAAATTACAAGCAAATTATACTGATTATCATGAGTTCATCTTTGAAATGGATTTGTATCTTAAAAATTTGGATATGTTTTCCCGTGTAACGAATGATTTGTTAAAAGTTCTATCGGATATTTAACAATTAAATAGCAGCAACAAAGAAAAAACCACTACTATTCGTTTCCCTGTTCATTATGAGGCTTGAATGATCTTTTTTCTTGTTGTGTATGTCACTACTCTCTCTCTCTCTCTCTTTCTTTCTCTCTTTATCTCTTTCTTTCTTAAAATTGTCAAAATGTCTTAAAATAAATAAAATATAGAAAGTAATTATCGGTAAACCTGTTTCCTTTGAAGAAATACTTCTTTTTGTCTAATTATTATTGATCATTTTATATATTAACTTTAGGCTAAGAGGAAACGAAATAGCAACAGTAAACGAAAATGAAAACGAAAATGAAACAACAACAGCAACAGCAACAACAACAACAACAACGAAAAAACAAATCAGAAGGGAATTTCTTTTTTAACAATTCTTTCGAAAGAACTTCGTGAACGGTTTGAATAATTGAATTGTTACCAATGGCACCTTTCTAATGAGCACAATTGGTGGATCCCTACTTCGTATTGTGCAAACAGACAACGACTTAATAATAATGTTTGGGACATTCAATCACAGCGTTAGCAACGGCTGCACAAAGAGCACCTAAAAAACATTAACATTTAGAGCAAATGGAATGAAATTAAAGATTTCAACAACAACAAAAATAGGAGTTAAAGGACTATAATGCCTTCTGGGCAGTGATTCTCAACATTGTTGATGTTTGCCATCAACCTTCAAAGCATTTTCCTCAATTCTTTTATGATCGAATGTCTTAATAGTTAATGGACCGATCATTTGAACATAAATTGGCTTAAGTCTTGAACCAAGTTTGGGGCAATAGTTAGTGCCTCAAACAAGGTAACATCAGCATCGATTTTAGATTAAGAACAAAAATTAGAATAAGCAACATTGAGATATTTCAAATTAGAATCCATTATTCAACATCGTCTCATTATATAATCAATATATATATTGATAAAAGTTAATAATGAAACATTTTCGAAATCATATCAATTGAGGTAATTATAAAAGATTGCAAAGCTTTCAATGAAAAATAGTATCAACTCTTTGATTCCTATCGAGAAGATAGGAATCATATTTATTTTTTTAAATTCAAAATTTATCACTTTTTACCTTTTTCGGGTGATGGTCAGTAATGCTGACAATAGTGTAAAACCATCGGAAACAACGCTTAAGGAAGAGAAAGATTCAACAAATATTTCAAACAATCAAAGATAAAGTGTGCAAAACTAATCCAAACGATTGTAAACTATATAAAACTATTTACCTAAAAAGATGCAAATAATAAAGAAATTTGTTTAATTTTTTTTTGGGCCTTCAATGGCCTTAATTCATCAACGAAGAAGATGGCAGTTGATTTACTCATACCAAACGAGTAACTGTCCAAAGGTTCAAAAAGAATTTATCAATGTCTATCACTATTTTCTTGGCAGCGCAAGTAATGAAGAGCGTTGTATTTCATTCTAAATATAAAAAAAAGCAAAAACAAATGATTTTATAGAAAACATATTACCTAAATACAATCAATTTATATCTACAATTTTAACTTTTTTTTATATAATAATTTTTAAAAGCTGAGATAACATTAAAAATGTCCCATAGTGATCCTCGTTATATCAGCCCATTGTTTTTCAATTGTAATAGAATTCTATTTCAGCACCAAGTTAAAGAAGGAGCAAGCCGGTTGGTTGGATGTTACTCAAAAAACAAAGTAAACAGCTAACTGAGCAATTGATATTCAAACATTGTCTAGAATATCAAACAATAACGACATTAATAGATGAGCAAAAACAAATACTAATTGTGCTGAATCCTGGTGATTCAACACAATCGAAGCCTTAGTTGGAAAAGAGAAAGAGAGGGAGAGAGAGAGAGAGAGAGAGCAATGTTCTTTCTTTGGTTGAATTGAACGAGGATGAATTATAATTCATTACAAGATTTAAGACAAACATACAACCAAACAAATATAGAAACATATTGAACTTTAAACCAATTTGTTTTCATTCGTCAACTATATCTTTTATCTAATCATTCGAAGAAATAGAAAATCTTATCAAAAGAAAATAAATAGGTGATAAGCTTAATAAATATTACCAAAAATACGACAATGATATTTAATAATTTGTATGCTTTAAAATTGTTTTTTTTCAAAATTTGATTGAATATAAATATATATAAATATTTTATAACATTAGTGCTATTAAAGTGGAAAAATTTTTCATGAAAATTAAAATATTCGTTTATATAAACAAGAGATGGAGAGAGAGATAAAGGAATAAAATATATTGCCATTTTATTTGAATTGACATCGAATAGGATGCTATTTTATGATCTTTCTTGTTCAACATTTGTTTTCAATCATAACGCTTACATCTGTTCAATACCTTGGATGCCTTATATCATTTTGGTGATGATCAAAAAGGTAAATTGTGTAAAGAGGAACATAATATAAAGGTAAGATTTTCTTTTTTTTTTTTTTGGTTGTTATGGGCAACATTGCTATGCTGGTGATAATATCGATTGATTAACATCGATTTACATTGTCACTGCTGCTGCTGGGACACTGATGATAACTTTTTAGTTGGAATCACTTTTCTTATCCAGGCAAGCCTCTTCTCTCTCTCTCTCTCTCTGAATTTCCCTCTTTGCTGGAGGCAAAATATTGCTAAACATTATTTTTCATACATTTATTTTATTAAAAAAAATTACCTTTAATCATTGTGCCAGATAATTAATTTGTAATTCATATGGTAAACTTCTTTTAGAAGTTTACCTTGGAGTATTGGTTTGTTATTATTATAAGACTACATCCTCTTGAGGGATGTTCGTATCTTATAAATAACATCGATCATTTAAAGAATGTAGATATTCATTTAATTCTCTACACTTTTGTTTTCGTTCGTCATTGGATGATTATTATTATTATTATTATTATAAAATAATAATAAAGGTAAAAAAAAGATTAAGTTTGAATCAAACAATTGCTAATAGTTGGGTTCAGCTCAGCTAGCTTTTTTTTAATATTGTGATATTTGTCCAAATTTACCCTAAAGGCTGAAAAATAAGTCTCAACGTTTTCTTACCTTAAGCTTTCCCTTTATTTTATTCTTTCTCTCTTTCTCTATCTGCCTTCGTCTTTCTCTCTCTCTCTCTCTCTCTCTCTCTCACTCCCTCCTTCTTTTCTCTCTATCTATCTCCTTGCTTGCTCTTCCCCTCTCTCTTCTAGTTGATTGAAAGCTTCAGCCGAGCTGTTCAAATGTTCCTATTGTGTGTATCACTTTCTCAAGAAACAAGTTTGTCTTCAAGACTGGCCAGCAAACAGGCTAGACGTGGAGAGAGAGAGAGAGAGAGAGAGAGAGAGAGAGAAAGAAAGAGAGAAAGAGACAAAAAAGAAAGAAGGCAGTTAGTAAACAATATTCCAATTAGCATCTTGACAACGTAATTTGATTGTGTACCTTGTTGGATAGTTTCGTCTCTACTTAACTGATTAAATATAATGTAAGTGTATGTGTGTGTGTGTTTATTAAAAAGAATAAGCAAACAATTAATTGATATAGTTGTCAACAGTAATGTCATTTATTCTCCATGTTCTAAAAGATGAACAACCTTGTTATTGTCGATTATCATTTGGGATTATTATCATAAAATTTGTAAAGTGATAAACAACAAAATATGAGAATCATTCTTCATCATCATTATCATCATCATCACCATCATCACTATCCGCAATAATCAAAGCATTTGATTTAAATGTTAATGATTTCATTCTATGATCACGCCATCCTTCCTATCAGTAACAATCTATTCTCATTGAATAATAGTTTATTTAATTGTACAATAAACAGATAAAATTGAGCCAAACAAAATAATAATAATAATGTCTGAAAGAACACCCGATTCGGAGATGGGTAAGATGGGCAACAATGGGGAAGACAATGCCAACCGAAGGCCGGTCAAATCGAAACAAAGATTCTATTATCTTTTCCATAAATTTATTTGGATCTTCCCATTGTTTATCGGTATATGGGTGCCAATAATGTGCATAATACCGTAAGTTGATAATATTTGAGAGAAAAAATAAATGAATGATTGATAATTAAGTTAATCATTAATCCTTTTCAAATTGATTCTCATTGGATGATTGAATATAGTTACATAAGTGCCATCTATTATCAACATTTGGAGCCATTTTTTCCATTTGTTAGTGATGCTGGCGCCCATCATCCACAGGCGGGCTACTTTTCACATATGCTCGATGTTTTAGGACTTTGTGGTAAGTTCAACACTAATAATAGACTATTTGAATAATTTATTTATTATAACAAATTTAAAATTAATTATCATTTGTTTTTTTTTTCAAAATTTTAAATTCAAATAGTTCTAATATGTACTTATAATCGAAACAAGCAGATAAAATATTATTTCGATGTACAAAAGGCATCGAAATGTTTGGAGCCAAATGTCGAACATCGTGTGAGAAAGTTAAACTTTCTATGTAGCCTTGTCGGCTAT
>CAJUYD010000118.1:0-27121 GCA_910591665.1 Ectemnius continuus
GCACAAACCTTGAACGCCCGCTTCTTTTTCTTCTTCTTGTTTCGATTTCGTATAACATCGACCTTTTTTATGTAATGTTATGATCATCTTGTTTAATGATTCATATTCGACAATCAATCAAATCAAGCACTTATGAGGTTTACAGGCAGATCCAAACTGTTTATCGTCTTTTTTGTTGCTTACAACTTGTATCAGAATTTGTATTACAATTTGCCATTGAAAGCCAACCAGTCTATGACTACCTTTGAATTCTGTGTCTCCTTGAACACTATGAGATTCTTTGAGGATTACTAACTCAGTCTGTATAGAACTTCTCTCTGATCCTTTCCTCAAAGAAAGGCGAATTTGGACTCATCTCCAAAGCACTTAAGAAAAGGTAGTGATCGACACTCCTAGGAAGTGATGAATGATCACTTTTGATAGTAAATACATTACAAGCCTTAAGCTAAAAACAAACAAAATTGTACAAAAAACTAATCTTTAATTGTGTTTACATGTTATAATTGTCTATTCGATGATTTAAATGTTTAAACAATTGAAATTGACTGCTTTTTTGTTATTGTTTGTCACTGATTAAAAACAATTTATCTTTTCCCATTCTTTTTGTTTTTAAGTTCGAGCCATTTTAATAATTAACTCATCAATGTCAGGAATAATACGATCCGGTAAAAATTTTTGATCATAACGCTTCCAAACGGTACCCATACGAGGTTCGATAAGAAATTTTTCAAAATTCCAGCGTACATCACGTGAATTCTTGGGTGAATAGAGTAATAGATGTTCACGGTCGATGAAACGATTTCGGGTAGCCGGGCAAGAACGTTTAAGGAATGAATAAATTGGATGCTGATTGGCTCCATTCACATCGATACGTTTGGTTAAGGGGAAATTCGGTATGAACCCTTTGCCAGGTCGGACATATTTAATTGCATTGTATATCTCTTCGGCATTATCCGTTGGTTCTTGCTACAATTAAATAAAAGTATTCAAATCAATGGCAAAACTTAAATAAACAAAGAATAATATTCTTACGTTCCAGAATTGATTGCTTGGGAAGGCAACAATGACAAGTTCATCGCCAAACCTCTCCTTTAACTCATTATAGAGTGGATATTCAATTGTCGACTCGCAGAAAGTGGCCACGTTCACAATTAGAATCGGTTTGTTTTTATAATCGCTAAATTTAATCTCACCAAGTGATTCGTTAAGATGTGATATGGAATATTTATAGATACTATCACCATCGGTTGGCTTTGAACATCTTACCATCAAACGATCCTTATTCCATTCGTCTTTCTCCAAAAAATGGCCAAAGGAATGTCTTACTATGCTTCCGTTATTATTAAAATTAGATGGTATAATTCGTTTAATTTCATCAAGATCTTTATTGATAGAATCTAATATGGCAATCGAAGAATTTGGTTTAACAGTGGAACATGAACAAGTCGATAAAATGATACAATTGATGGCAATAATTAAGTACAACATTCTCATTCTAATATCATTAATGATAATAATAATAAGAGATTGTTTTCTTAGTGTTCAATGTTGTTTGAAAGAATCTAGCGAAAACAAAACGAAACATTTGACGTCTTTATATAGTCGACGAAAGCTCAGAGAGGAGGAGAGAGGGGGTGAAGGGGGTGAAGAGGGTGAAGAGGGTGAAGGGGAAAGAGAGAGAGGGAAGAGAGGGGTTCAGCCAAATTTAAAGAGAAAAATATATTTTTTTACAAAAAAGTTACTTTTCCAGATAGATTGAATGTGAATGTTTTACAAAGATAATTTACTACTCAACCAAAGGGAATTCTCATGGTAACAGCCAACATCCAATAAGATTTGTCTATATATATATATATATATTTAATAAATAAACAAATAATTACATTTTTGACAGTCTTCTAATGAATTATGTATAAGAACGACAAGGATGTTCATTGAAATGATAAAGGCGATAAATTTTGTATTACCTGGTAATTATAAACTGTAAGCACGAACTTGTCAAGGACACTCACACCAGGTTTTCTTCATCTTCATATCATTACTTTAAGCATCTTACACAGAGTGACCGAACTTGTGTGTGTGTGTGTGTAAATGAAATCATCAACATATTAACAGCGTTTTCATTTTTTATATGATTTTAAGAAGGTGCGAATGTTATTTATCAACAGACAGCACATCGATTGGAATGACCAAACTAATATTAGCTGTTTAACTTAAAGCACAAGGCAACAGTAAATCCGGTTTGGGTTCCTTTCGGTAGTTTCATTTATTCTTCTTCTTTTCTTTCATTCTCTCTCTCTCTCTCTCTCTTTAATTAATTCAAAGAAAATATGAATTAAGTTCATTCGTTTTTTTGTTTTGTAAATTGGAAAATGAAAATAATTTACCAAATGATTGAAAAAAGGTTGGGCATGTTTTGTTTTGGTTATGATTTATAAATATAAATATAATAATAATAATAATAATAATAATAATATATACATGGAAGACTTATTTAGATGAACGAATTTTCTTAAGAGAATCTCGTATAAACTCAGCCGCTCGTTCACCAAGCATCATAGCAACAGGTTGTAAGCCACCTGTTACTATCTCAGGCAATACTGAGGCGTCCACCACACGAAGATTGTGCACGCCCACAACTCGAAAATGTTCATCTACTACACGATGCTCATCATTATCGTTACCCATACGACACGTTCCAACATAATCACCCACTGAGGCGGTCAATACACGTGCCATACATTGAAGATATTCGGTTGAAAATGAATCAATTATTGTTTCAAGGTTTGATGCCTCCTCAGTTAAAGCTGTTGTTGCCAAATGAGGTAAAGATGAATGAGTTGAGCTGTATGGTTGCGTTGTGGCTTCTAACATCGGTATCTCCTCTTCAAGGTTTAATTGATGAGATGCTTGAGATTGTTCTGCAAAATTAGATGCTAAGCTAGGTTTCGGATATATATGTTGTTGTTGCTGTTGCTGTTGCTGATGATATTGTTGTTGTTGTTGTTGTTGTTGATGATGATGATGATAGTGATGATGAGAAGTTGGTGGTGGTGGAAGTGGTGGAGAAGAAGATGAAGGAGATGATGTTGAAGTTTCATAAGAAGGCCAATAATTTGAACCCATCGATTCATCTAACCAGTTTTGATGATTATTTTTATAGACAACAAACTTATTAGCATAATTATCAGGAGATGTTGTACTATTAATGCTGGTAGTTGATAATGTTGAACTTGACACTCGGCTTGTTGATGTTTCTATTGATGCCATTGATGTTAGAATAGTCTTTGGAATAGTTGTTGTTGTCTGCAACATTGATGGTTTAATTTTCTTTAAGATGATTGGAATCGAAGAATTTTTTATGAAATACATTTCAGTGGTAGTAGCTGTCGGCGAAGGTTTTCGAGTTGGTTGGTGAGACGAAACACTTGAGGTAGGTGGGCGTTTTGTTTTGGGAGCATTGTTTTGAGAAGCGCTTTGGAAGGAGTACCCATCGACAAGAAATGAATCGTGCTGATTTGCCGGATGATATTGTGATTGCCCAGGTGAAGAATTCACATCAGCACCAAAATATTGAAACCACATTTCAGTGTTGTCATCAGTTCTATTACTGCCTTTAAGTGCTGTCGACCTTCTAGTTCGTGGCTTAATTTTATATCGAGATAAAAACCTTCGAAAGATGTTACTTGAGACAGCTTTATTGGGAATCGATGTTACTGTAGAGCTCATTGGTATTTCATTGCTAATTGATGACTTGAGAATCAACTTTTCTTGCATGCTATAGTTGGACAGCATCTTTGGAGCATACATCTCACAACCAGGAACGATCGTCTTGAATATATGAGTGTTTATCAGCCTAAATGGTCTTGTCTTAACTAAATCAAGTGCTTTACGTAGTGCATTCGCCATCAACTGTATATCTTGTGGATGGCGAAGATAGGCAGGATCGATTATTGGTGGATCGAGTGGATTGTTTGACTTGAGCCGAACCGAGCCACGACTTTTGGGTGACAAGAGGATGGGCATTATGGTGAATTGAGACTGGCCGTCTTTCATGGGTTTGTAGTAAGCATTCCAAACGTCTTGATTTAGATGAATTCTTTGTTCAGCTAATTGTGCATTTATCTCTTTACTAGCCAGGCTGCCAGTGAAGCTCAACAACATTACATTGGGTGAATCAGTTCGATTGATGTTTCGTTTCGATTGTCGATTTGTTGATAGTTTCAATATTGTTGCACCGTATCGATTTTCGGCCAAAGGTCCTTTTCCAGAATTGAAATATTGTTTCAAATTTTGCTTAGTTACTATTGGTTCGGGATGACTAGTTGAAAAATGAAGTCCATTGCTACCAACATGATCATGAAAATTTTCACCAACAGGTAGATCGGCGATAATCGGAATTTTATGATGGCGTAACTCATTCGATGGTCCAATGCCAGACAGAAGCAATAGTTTGGCGGTGTTGATTGTACCCGCTGAGATGATTACCTCTCGATTGGCATGAACCGTATAAGGTTTCCAATTGCGATAGAATTCAACTCCAACAGCACGATTCCCTTCGAAAAGAACTTTCAATGCAATGGAATTGGAAAGAATATGCAAATTAGACCGTCGAAGACTCGGCTCAAGGAAGGCGCTAGACATGGAAATTCTACGACCATTTCGAGTGGTTGATTGTAGAATTGAGGTGCCTTGATTAATACCCGTGTTTAGGTCGATATATCGAACACCAGCCAACTTTGAGGCATATACAAACGACTCAAGAATTGGATTATATTCACGGCTCTTCTCAATTGTCATTGGACCGCTCACACCGAAGTAACCACTTTTAGCTCGATCTGGATCGGTTTGATTTTCATTTCGAATAAAAATTGGAAAGATATCTTTCCAAGACCAATTCTTTAAGCCTGTCCAAGCAGAATAAGAAAAAGTGTTATTTAATTATGAACTAAACAATCAACTTTATACAACGAACCAAATTTATTCTCCCAATTATCGAAACTATTTGGATCTCCACGAAAGTAATACAATCGATTGATCGATGATGTTCCACCAACAACTTTTCCACTAGATAGCAAGCATTGTGAATCTTTCATGCCCAAACAAGAATCATTCTGTGGTTTAGAAATGAACTTCCAATCCATAATAGATCCAAGCAAGGTGTCACTCAATCCCGGCGTATTCGATGAAACCGTCTCAGAGGCACCAGCTTCTAGAAGCAATACACTGATTTTAGGATCCTCTGAAAGTTTACTGGCAAGCACACAGCCAGACGTGCCCGCCCCAACGATGATATAATCATAATGAGTATTCCAACGATTACGTGCCGTTATTTTGTCATAATGTTCTTGCTTGTTATAGATTATGTTTGTTATGGTTATAAAATTGAACAACAAATTTGGTAGATTTGTTAAATAAAATCGAGCCATCACTTTAGCTGATAATGGAGCATACCCGCTAAGGCGACGATCAGATTAAAAATGAATGCCTTCACCTTGAATCGAATCGATTGCGTCTATCTTTAAAAGACAATAAAAGATGAAAAACCCTTCGTTCTAATTACGATACTATCCTTTCATGTTCACATATAAACACAAAAGGTATTACTATGTCACTCGAGGCACTCCATCCAAGCGTCACTCTTCCTGATAACAATAATAATAATAATAATGAAATAAAATAATAAAATGGATGGATTCGTATGACTTATTTCGATTGAACAAGAACATTTGTTCAATCTTAGAATAAGCTTAATGTCTGCCCTTTTAATAGCAACAACGATTGACATTTTTGGCTGAGGGTATTGCCAACTTTTGGCAAATAGTGTCACCATACTAAATGGGTTCACAATGGCTATTCTTAATAGAGCACACCTTTAATGGTAACCTTTCAATAAGGTTGGGTGTGCACATTTAATTATCCTTATCTTCTTAGTATTGATTTTCGAAGAGGGCTTCTCTCTCTCTCTCTCTCTATTAGATATCGATTAGGGCAAACGGTTGAGCCAGTTACCTCCCTTCGACAGATTGAACAAAATAGAAAAAGAAGAGAAATAAAAGTCGTAAGATACTACAATTAGACCCTAAAAACAATTTACTTGATTAATAGGTAATAGAGGTAAAGGTTCTACTTTTGTTCAAGATTCCAATTAATAGAGTGAAAGGTGAGCCGATCTTGATCTATGAAGTAGGTTTGCAATCGTCACAAAATCCAACATTCGTCTCGCTTCATTACGTTTTTTCCATTTTGGTCACCAAGCTTTTAGACAATGAGTATATAAATATATATAAATATATATTTGCAGTCAAATAAACTTCAAAGCCATCTTTTATTCTTCTTTTCTTTCTTTCCTCTCCACCTTAATTCATTCACCGCTAACCAAACCACCTCTTATCTAATCGTTGACAATAAGGAATCAACAAATGTCTTTGGTTCGAATTAATCGAATCGAAACGGATCCTATATTTATATATATTATAATGTATGAAAAAGGGGAAAAAACAAATCTATGTCCTAAAAATGAAGAAAACAATCACCAGAGGTCAGTAATGAGGTGAAGCTGATCGAAAGATTAGCGAAAGGCGCGTGAATGGGTAAAATATAACCATAACAGTGTAAGTGTGGTAGTAGAGTATAAAAAGGTGGAAGTGGTAGAGAGAAATAGTAACCAGTCAAGTACGGTGGCTATGAATGGCGGTCATTGAAATGTTTTGCTTTCTACCCATGCCGCTACCACCAAGCCACATTGAAAGCATTTTCATATATTGAGCTAATGAGAAGAAGAAGAAGAAGAAAAAAAAATAGAAAAAAAAGGAAAAAAAATGTTTTCTATGTTACAGCCAGCCGACAACAGCATCACTACTGCCTTCAACACTGTTCATTGGATTGTAAATGGAAGCGGACGATTGTGGAACTAGATGATGAGAAAGAGCACACCAGCAGAAACGAAGGTGAGCACAGGCTTTGTTGATGATCCCTATGCTCTTTTCCACTTTCACTTTGGATTTTACATCAACTTGTTCGTCTTTAGTGGATAAGTCATTTTTGAATTTGGCACTTTCTTTTTCTTCGGTCGATAATATATTTTTGGATGTTTATCATTTAATGCTGGCTTGTTATCGTTACTTATTAAGCATTTCCAAACATTATTATTGATCGGAATCGATTTTCATCAAGTTGAACCCAATCTAGCAACAATTATATGATAGGATCCATGTGATTGTTTGGAAACGTGAACCAACAGTTTTCTTTTCATCTAGTGTTTTATTGTTTTTTTCATTTTATTTCTTGATCAACATTATTTTGTTTATATATAAATATATAGAACGTTTGACATTGTTAATGAGCAAAAATGTCGGCAACTGAAGAAGAGATTCAAGGTTTGTAGTGTGTTTTGTTTGGATATATGATATAAATTTATATAACAAGATTTTTTGTCTTATAATATAAAATGTTCTTAATTACAATTCGATTTGTTACTTATGATTGTTTATTAACAGAAAATCAGATTGTCACGGACATGGAGGTGGTTATTCGTTACTTCGCCTGTAGACATTGCGAAATTCGTTTTGATTCGGTGGAAAATATTACTGCACATCTTCGAGAAGAGTAAGTTTGACTTTGTTTCCATAGCTTTACCTTGAGCATCTTTGCTTATGACAATGATTTCTGCTTAGACACCATACTGAACCCAATCAAACGGAGACGATGAAAGAAGAAATGGAGGAGGATACGACTACTACAGCATTAGATGGGGAAGATTATATTATAGTCGAGGAGCGACAGTTGCTATCCGAGATAGCCCACAATCCTCAGCTTTTGCAACAGTTAGCTGCAAACCAGGAGAATGGGCAATATGTTCTACAGATTATTGAAAATGAACATACCGAAGAGATTACCAATGTTGAACATGAACCAGAAACATCTCCACGAAAAACACCCAAAAATTCTCAAGCTGAAGAGCGCCAATCAAAGCCCAGATCTTCCAGGAAGCGTAAAGTTGTTGACAAAGAGTATTTCCCAGGACCACAGACTCGTTTGAGAAAAAATATAAAAAGTGAACCTTTAAGCGATGAACCACAGGTTTTTCATTTAATTCAAGAAGATCCCAGTCAAATCGGATCAAATCATGTGGGAGAAGAGACAGTGGGTGCAAGCAAAGCTTTTGAAGACAACGAAAATGATGACGAAGATGGACAGGCATATCCAAGTGAATACACACCCACCTACAAAGCGAAGAAAGGTCGAGTCGTTGCACGACCTGATGATTCATCTCTTCGAAAATTTCCATGCCCTTTCCAAGGGTGTAATTATGTAGCCAAATATCGTTCAAATCTATGGGATCACAAGAAGACGCATACCGGGGAGAAGCCCTACGTCTGCACTTGGCCCTCTTGTTCAATGAAATTTTCTCAAACACATCAGCTTAAGTTGCATCTTCGTTCTCACACTGGTGAAAGACCTTACGTTTGTGATTGGCCCGGCTGTAATTCAGCTTTCAGGTTTGATCTTATTGAGTCATGCCATAGTCGTTCAATTTTCATTTATTTGTATTTGTTCTTTTTTTAATTCAGTCAAAAGCCCGGCTTAAAATCACACATGCTAACTCATACTGGCGAGAAACCTTTCAAATGTGACTATCCCGGTTGTAACTGGACATTCCGCCTTAAAGGGGCTCTCACCGATCATAAACGAGCCATCCATGAGAATGCAAAAAAGCACATTTGTTCATGGCCAGGCTGTAATAAACGCTTTTTGCAGCATTGTCACTTGAAGAAGCATGTGATGGGACATGCTGACATTAAACCATTCTCTTGCGATTGGCCTAATTGTAACTATAAGGCGGTAACGATGGCTTATGTCTCCAATCATCGTAAGACGCATACGGGAGAAAAGAATTACGAATGTACTTATCCTAACTGTAATAAAAGATTCGTCAAATCAAGCCATGTTAATCGTCATCGAGCAAGATGCCATCCAGATTTGTATGCCGTCATCTCCGATGGAACATTCGACGAAGAGGAGGACGAAGAAAGTGGAGAAGTTTTAGAAGAGCAGACAGATATATCACAAGTTACATCCAATACGGAAAACATCCCTAAACGTGGCCGACGTCGGGGTGCTTCCACTACCACATTGAACACTGAACAAATTGAATCGGGTGGTGAGCAACGGCAGATACTTTATAAAGTTGCTACTGATCAAAATGGTGATGAAGAAGCCGAAGCTGCTATTTACATTCAATCTGAAGAAGTCGAAGAGGAGATGGTTAACGAAGGGTATATTATTGCTGAAGATGGAGAGTGTTAGGAAGAAGAAACACACAAAGCACATTTATGGCCACCATATGACACAACAAAACAATTTTCGGCCAATGCATATGCATTCGTACAGACTAAAACACACACACACACACACACACACACACATACACACACACACACACATATATATATACACAAAAACACTCAGGACCCATACACAACAGTATAAAATAAAAAACAAAATAAAGATTAGAAGTTTTTCCTTATAACACACCAGAAGCACCTCACATTCCAATTGAGCCTGGTGCGATTGGAACTCAAACGAAACTTAATTCGAGAATGGGCTTAATTATAGAAACCATTTCCCTGGATGCTTCAATGATCTAAGTATACTCTGAAGTCATTGCATTCATCTAAGATCATACAATTGTCAAAGTATATGTGTCAAAGTGTGTGTGTGGAAAAAAGAAAGGGATCGCATCGTTTGTTCTACAATAATAATGGGTCTCAGCTGGAAAATAAAGAAGAAGGAAGAGACAAAAAAGAATTTAAACATCGATCATTGAAGAAAGAAAACAATTAGAATGTTATCAATATAGAATGAAAGATTGTTACCTCGAAATGACAATGAAATGAAATATTTCATTTGGCGAGGTTAATAGAACAATTACTAGATCAATTTGAATGATATGAAAAGAATGGCCTTTCATGTTTAAACTATCCTCTTTTTTATATATATCTAAATAGATGATAATTAAGTAAGAATAATCTAAATAATTACTTAACTAAATTACAACAGCACTTTCTGTAACTGAACTGAATCTAATTGAAATGTTATTTTGTTAATTTATTTTTAAATAATCTTATATCCTTTCATTCTTTTTTTATATTCTATAGAATATAAAATAATAAATCTTTATGTATATGTTGTATCTAAATTTTCTTGTTATCATTTACAAATGAATTACTTGAACCTTTGGTATTAATGAGTTATGTCTGGGTCGGTCGGATCGGTCGGGTTACGTTTGTTGATGAAAAAATCAATGAAAAAAAAATCGTTTGGCTGGCACTGCATGTGCCACAGTGGTGCTAAATCCAGCCTTAAAAGTCAATGTGTCCGTCCTCATCCAGGGGAGTGCTAACCTTCTCTCCTTCCCACAAAGACACGTTAGAGTTCTATGCCTTACATTGCTTATATAGCTACCAATTCTATTGCTAACACATTTTATGCTCCGTAGGGATGATCATTTATCATTAAATCAAATTATCATTAATAATCAATTTAATTTTATATAGAATATTTTTTATTTATCAATTTTCTTTTTATTGAAATTATAAAATAATTATTTTATTACAAAATATTATTGTTTAAAAATATAAATAAATATACTTGTAACACAGATAATGTTTGGAGTAGAGGAAATAGGAACATAGACTTATTCTCAAGTGTTTATTTGATTTCTTTTCTATGGTGTGATGTTTTTTGTTTATATTGGACCGGTAACTAAGTGATTGCAGATTTTGTCAACAAATTGATTTTTCACTTTCTTTTGTTTTGTTAAACGTGTTCAAAGTACCTAATCTATTTTTTCCCCTTAATATTTGGACTCCTATATTTCATTTAGTATAAAAAAATTATATCGATTAGTTCTTTAGTTTTGTTTTTATCCAAATTTAAAAATAGAAGAACAAGACGTACACTTCAGACATATTCTTATTGTATTATTTTCGAAAAAGGCAAGAACTCATCGCAAGCACAGAAGACCTTATGTATCGTATGTGAAGGAATGAAGCCTTGAATGAAAGGCAGTGTCTAAATTAATTTGCCAGATTTTGTTCTGATGATTTTTCATTGAAGAAATGGTCTCAACGATTTGACCGTCCAGTTGAGATCGATGAGACCCATATATCAAATCGATTATTAAGATCTTCATAGCATAACATGTGATATTGCAAAAATGCTCAATGTATCGCATAAATGCATTGAAAAAAAAACACAAAATAACTTGGCTATGTCAAGAAACTCGATCTATGGATTCCTCACCAGCTTAAAAGGTCATCGCCAAAAAAAACAGTACCTAATTGAATAAAGTTATATTCTTAACCCTTTCAACACTGTTGGAACATATTGTCCCAGGGAAGTTCTGATATATACTAAAAATATTTAAATGCTTACGAATACAATGAGATCTGGGATTTTAATACTGTGTAGTCATAGGTCCGTAGACAAGTTATTTCTATAAATTTATTGAATAATTAATAGAAATAACTTGTCTACCTTGAAGGTAGCTTATAAGGTGCTTCTTTGTCAATTTTCTCGTCGAAATAAAGGGAAAAAACGCTCAGAACTTTTTACGATGATTTTTAGCGATAATAAATAAAGAATCTAATTTTTTTTGTCATCTTTAATTGACAATAAATCTTATATGAAGTTACATTTTTCAAAAATTATAATAAAAAAACCACATTGAAAGGGTTAAGCAAAAATGTTGAATTTTCATTCTTATTTAAAATCCGCAATCCCTTAGTTGCCAACACAATACATACCATTCCTAATTCCTAATTAATTTGATCATCAGACAAGTAGTGATCAAAGTAATAGACAGAGTCCTTATTTTTAATTAATTTAAAATGAAATGGACTTATCCGCATTCTATTCCTCAACAATTAAACAATCATCCACAAGTGGATGTAATTTATATATCTATTCTTAGTTGTGATTGATTCATTTTACTAAAAGTAAGCATTGATAAGAACGCAAAGAGCGGAATAGAAAAAAAAGAAAAGAAAACGAATGTCCAAAAAAAAAGAAGGGAAACGATCACGATCACGACGACGATGATAATGAGGTGATAAAGATAGATAAGGAAGCTGTTATATCTATGTTAAGCCTATTAGAACAGACATAGATTACAATAGGCGTAGAGATGCATATCAAATGGATTGCTGGGTATATATATATAAATACATATTAGTATATAGTAGCGATACATGTGAGAGATATAAACTGAACTCATGGACCTAGGGGTGTTGTGCCCACTTTGCTTCAAGATATAATATATTGTAGAAGTTCATACACACACACACATCTTGAGCCTTACTATACCTTTGTAGTATGGAAGAGAAGAAGCATATTGAATGAATAAGGAGACCAACTTAGCTCATGTCTCCGAGAAGATCGTCTCGATCGACTCGCTTGTGAATGCGCATTTGTGCAATATAAATAGCACTCACTTATTTCATTATTCCCATCATTGGTGCTCCCTTCTTCTCTTCTTTTTCTTTTTTGTTAATATTTTATAAAGTTTTGTGCAGCTCAGTCACGTCATCTAAGAAGTTGCCTTTACTTTGTATTTCTGCTTAAATTTCTCCATTACTTTTTACAATAAACTACACTTTGATACAACAAGTGGTAGCGGAGAGTAGCTATTACATAACAGAAAGTAAACGATCATCTCAAACAACTAAAATGGTAAATCTTAAAGTTGGAATCATTGGTGGTACTGGACTCGATCAAGATTCGAGCATCTTAACGGATCGTCAGACGATTTCAGTGCCCGAGACACCTTATGGAATGCCTAGTGATAATGAAATTATTCACGGTAAAATTGGTGATGTCGAGGTATACATTCTTGGTAGGCATGGACGTAAACATGATATTAGTCCTTCTAATGTCAACTATCGTGCTAACCTATGGACGTTGAAATCATTGGGTGTAACCCATGTGCTTGCCACCACTGCTGTCGGTTCATTAAAGGAGAAAATCGCACCGGGACATTTGGCCATTCTTGATCAGTATATTGATCAAACTAGAGTTCGTGGTGGACGTTCTTTCTATAAAGTGTCGCACATTCCACAAAACCATCCGTTTGATCAAAAATTTCAATCGCTTTTGGTTCAATCATGCGATGAAGGTGGACATACCTATCACCCAAGTGTTACTGCCGTATGCATTGAAGGACCTCGCTTCTCAACTTTAGCAGAATCGAAACTTTTTCAAAGCTGGGGCGCTGATCTAGTCAATATGACCTTGGTGCCTGAAGTACAATTGGCCTCTGAGCTTGGACTTGTTTACGCTAGTCTTGCTTTAGTCACTGATTATGATTGCTGGCATAGCCCTGAATTGTCCGTCTCAGTTGAATTAGTTACCAAGGTACTTGAAAGTTTGTCAGTCCAAGCCAAAGATGTTATTGTTCGAACGATCAATAAGATGCCGACAATTGATTGGACTAACATTATTGAGGAGAAGGCCAAAGCTTCTAAGATTGCAATGATGGTAGAATGATGATAATAATAATAACAATAATAATATGAATTATTAGCAGTCTAATTTTAAGTTTTTATTAAAACAAAAAGCACATCCATCTCTCGCTTAAAAGTAGTCTCTAATGAAACGATTTGAATACATAGAGATATTGTAAGATGCCAAGACTGTACAAATCATTGTATTTAATGGTTGTTTTTTATAGTGCATAGTAAATCGATTTAATTATCGTAGGCGATAGATATACAAATGTACCATATGTTTGTTTTATTTTAATCAAATCAATCGAAAAGAAAGGAAACTCTTCAATTTTCTAATATTTTGATGTTTAAGTTGTAGAAATGCGTGTTAAGAGAGTCGCTCGAGGTGATCACCTCGAAGGCATATGAGCTAAGTTGGTCTCCTTATTTATTCCATATGCCTCTTCTGTTTTATTCTACAAGCCAACAGTAAGGCTCAACACTGCAACAACAACAAAACGCTCCGCCCATATGGAAAAGTGTGAAATCAAAGTGCGCTTGCGCGAGTTTAGTTTCAGTGTGCAAGTTTCTTGTCACTGCAACTAAACTCGCACAAGCGCACTTTGATTTCACACTTTCCCATATGGGCGGAGCGTTTTTTTCAGTGTGCAAAAAACAAAACGCTCCGCCCATATGGGAAAGTGTGAAATCAAAGTTGCAACATTATCGATGAGCGAGAACATCGATATATTGAATTGAAGCAAGCAATTTGCAATACTTAGATGATCGAGTACATAGATATATCGAATTCCTATTTTGTAAATCCCTTTTATAATCCCCCCCTTTTAATGACGTTTTAGTAATTAAAATAAAATACTCAGTTAAAAATTAGTTTATTGATTAAAAAAAATATTAGTATATGACATATAAACAAGAAATTAATGCACATAAATAAGTAATAATAAAAGAAATAAAGAGATTAGTAATTGGTAAAATGGAATGTTATAAATCATTTATTGGTGGCTTAATAGGCATTAACAAATATACAAAGCGTTAATGTGGTGTAATTAAGTACAATAATTGATTTAATGGACAGTACTTCCTCCCGCTTCTCCAGCATCCGCTCGTTTCTGCACTCCGGTCTCGTCCATTTCCGTTGATCTTCCACCTCTCTGGTCCGATTTCAGCATCGTCTCCAGCATCTTGATTCCCTCGTTCAAGACCTCCATCTCCTCAGCCACGCGCACAGTGTTTTGGATGGTTGGGTTCGTAATCTCCACATGTGCATTCTGGCCTTCAATGTTATAATAGGTTATCGCCGATCACGTAGGCTAACACTACGGGAATTCGGCGAGTTTCGCCGTCAAGGACGAAACTTATTCCCGTATTCTAATGAAAAGTAAAAATAAATTATAAACTTGTCAATAAAAGGTAAAGTTTAAGAAAAATATAGAGATAACTTACCTGTAGCTCGATAATGTCGTCTATCAACGGCTGCAGAATCGGGTTGATAGATCCTGCCATCTTGATGACTTCTCGGTGGGCGAACACCAAAACTGGGATCTCAGCAGCTTTGGTAGTGTATTTGGGCCAATTTTCAATGTCCAAATATAGCCCAAATACCTTTTGGGTGTGCTTGCCACACCCGATTACGTTCGCCACACCAAAATCATCTCCATAGATGATTAAACGTAACTTGTTGATCATAAGGGCTAACATCTTCAGGGACCTCATTGAAGATTGATCTGGCAAATCGGCTTTAATATTTTCAAAAAACGTGGAAAATTCTTCTTCATCACGTTTGTCTTCTTCATCATGAATTAAATGAGCATCTTCAATGGCCGGAGCTACTTCTTCAATTTCCATAGCTGTTTCTGCTTGGTTGGCCTGCTCAAGTTCTTCATCAGCACTTAGTGTTAAATCTTCTTCATTCGACTTCCACAATTCAGGGTGGCAAAACATATAAAGCCGAATAAGTGCTGAACTTTTTCATATGGGCTTTGCATTTTTCCATGTGTTGGTCATTGTGCCGTTTTCGTTTTAAATTTTTCAATGCTTGGGAAAAAGGATTGTTTTCCACAAGCCGAAATTTTTGTTCACTAATCTAAAATAAATTGTTAGAATACACATCACTTTAAACATTGTAATAACTTACATTTCTAAGATGCTGCTCAAATTGTAGCGATTTGGCGTATGCCTGATTACGATCCTCCAATGGTCTTGTGAATGAATGAATGAACGTCGTATGATGACAGTGTTACGATTTTTATGAACGAAAAACTTCTTTGAAAAATTTTCCCTCGTTTTTTTACACTGGTATTAACTTGGTAAGGCTTACACAAAATGTCAGCAGTGTAGCCTTAAATCAAATCGGAAGTGTCATAATCGACACAATAAATGGCAACAATCAAGAAGATAATACCTTGTTGCCATTTATGAGAAGATTTCTGACGTCGACGCACTTGCAGAAGAAATTCATGCGTCTTTCCGATGACTACGTAAGACCAATTCCTAAGAAGATAAAAAAGGATGGTCATTCAAAATTATTTTATTACATGCCGCTCATCAAGATAATACAAAAGCATATGTTGAATGAAGATTTATGCAAACTGGTCGTTGAAGAAAGACCTGAAGATTGTAGCCCTTATGTTCGGGCGAATAAAATGGTCAATAAATTGCGGCTTATCATCTATGGAGATGATTTCGGTGTGGCCAACGTGATTGGCTGTGGAAAACACACCCAGACAATATTTGGCTTGTACTTAGATGTCGAAAATCGGTCTAAGTACACAACCAAAGCCAAAGATATCTCGGCAATATTATTTGCCTATAGGGATACAATAAAAATGGCATGCTCAATTGATGCCATTCTTGCACCGTTGGTAGACGATATCATCGAATTACAAGTAAGTTAATTTCCAATGTAATTTAACTTTATCTTTAATGTTCAATTCTTTTTTATTATTAGCGGTCGGGAGTAAGTTTCACCTTGGTTGGTGAAACTCGCCAGATTCCTGTGGAACTGGCTTACGTAATTGGCCACAATTTGGGTGTCGCCGAACTCCTTGGGTTGAAGCAAACCTTTGGAAACTATTTTGTTTGCAGGTAAATTTATAAGACTATATTAATTTGAAGTAATAATAATGTTTTCTTTAAAATTGTAGGTATTGCTCAGCCACATCGAAGGAATTGAAGGATGGCAACGTAACGAATCGGCCATTGAACATCTATAAAACAATGAACGAGTATGTTTTTTAATTGATAAATCATTCTTTTAGTTTTAATTATTATTATAATTTCTTTTAGATTTGAGACCGAAATGGATCTCATCGAGCGATATCCTTTATATCGAAGCTCGCTTGGGTTGAAATTGAGGTCGGAATTCACTCGAATTCCTACGTTGAATATTTTTAACATTTCCCTTCCAGATATCTTTCATGATATCTGTGAAGGGATATTGCCCAAAGTTTGCCAGCGAATTCTTAAGAATTCAATGGTCAAACGAAGTGGGCTTATTGGCAGACTCACCAAACTTAGGTGGGTCAATGACGCGGTGAAAATCGAAGCCGACTTCAGAGTGGTTGGGAAGGCTTCACAGAAATTTGAATTTTTCAATCGACTAATTGAAATTTTTCCTGGCTGGCTGATTTCAACATCTGACAGCTTCGAGATGTATCAGTCAGTCAGGAAATTCATTTCTGTAGCATTTTCACCGGCAGTCAGAGAAGAAGATGCCTTGCTCTTAGACCAAGAGCTCATGGTAAGTGTCCAATTTTATTTATTTTTTATTTTTTTAAAAATATTTTGTTATCCTATAGGATTTCTTATAAAAATGAATAATATTAAAAAATGAAGAGACGACATCTGTTGGCTTATTTGGAAGTAATGAATGTTTTTGTTTTCATTTGAGTTCACATGTGATCGTTTACAAGAGAATAATGTTCACCTCGATAACATTCAAAGAATTATTTCATCTCTTTTGGTTAGCCTCAACCATTGGCATTATAATTAGTGGGCTATTATCTTTATTCCTCGATGTTTATTCAATTCAATTGCCTAAATTTGTTAAGACGCTTGTCTTTTATGGCAAATTTAAATCGTTAATCAATGAGAAACATAATGTTTCCAATCGTTTCAATGGCTTAATTAATCTAATCGATAATGTAATGAAAAAGTTGGAAGTTAATAAATCAACTTTTAAGCATTTTTATAT
The DNA here is from genome assembly GCA_910591665.1 of Ectemnius continuus. Taxonomy (NCBI): domain Eukaryota; kingdom Metazoa; phylum Arthropoda; class Insecta; order Hymenoptera; family Crabronidae; genus Ectemnius; species Ectemnius continuus. Next base: position 17,701 of record CAJUYD010000118.1, read on the forward strand.
TTTGTCCTTTTTCATCAATTGTTTTATTATGGTCATACAATTATATTATCATTATACGATTACAAATCAAATGTTCAATGTAAACAAAATTTTTTTAACAAATTATATATTCCTTCTGTTGCAATTGATACAAAGCATTCGTCGTTTATATGAGACTCATTGTGTTTCCATCTTTTCAGGTAAATATTTAAAATTATAAAATAAAATTATTTATAATTAATTATTTACTAATAATTTTTTGTTTTGTTTTGTTTTTGAAACAAATGATATTGATTGAATAGATAATACAATAAATATAGTACATTATCTGTTTGGGATTATATTCTATTTGTCCATTGGATATGCTACAATAGACGTTATAATCAATGGCCAACGAAATGAATTGAATACATTGTGGTTGATCTTACAATTAATATTGTTTACATTAGCTTCCTTTAATCAATATTATAGCCATCAAATATTAGCAAAACTTCGACGTTTGAAACATTTACGAAATAGTTATCTTATTCCAACTGGTGGCTTATTCAATCAAATATCATGCCCACATTATCTATCGGAGATAATAATTTATTATACATTTCTTGAATTAAGTGGCTACAATCGTCTTTTCTTAACAATGTTTATTTTCGTTGTTGGTAATCAGATGATTGCTTCTTTAATCACAAACAGATGGTATAAGCATAGATTTGGTAATCAATATCCACAATCTATTAAAGCCTTGATACCATTTATTCTTTGATTATTTAAATTTTAATTGTTAAATTTTAATTGATTATAAATATATTATTTACAATGTTTTCCAATAAACAAGCTTCGCAATCATCTGAACGAAAGGTAAACAGAGCAAATGTTATTGAGCAAAAATTTTCTCGTTTAAAGTTAAATGAAAGCCATCGTTTAAATGTAAATAATTTAATTCAAACACAATCAAACAATGTTATATCGAATGATGATACGAAGACGATCAATGTTAAGGAAAAAGCATCGAATAAATGTGGTGGTATTTATTTAAGCTCACATTCATTGACTTTATTGAATAGATCAGATGGAAAGGATAGAATCAATCAATCAAATCCCATGAAGATGTCTGACTATGAAACCAATGTTGAAAAAAATCTTAAAATCTTATTAACATCCAAGTCGGATCATTTGAATCATTTGGATGCGGATGTAAGTAAATTACGTCAGCAGTTAATGTCCCATCATTGTGATCGAATATTGTCTGATTTTGATCTAAACAAGGCATCTAAATCATTGAAAACTATTTGGCAAGTGTGCTTCTATTCATTTATTATTCATTATCGTCAGAATATTAAAAAAGGAAAGAATGTTATGTTACTTAAGCTAATACTCGATGAAGGTATTACTTATTTGAAGACGTTATTGCATAAATTGGAATTAGATTATTGTTTCGATTATGGACATTTGTTGAATTATCGTAAATATTTTAAGCTTGATAAGAAGCTGTTCGCTTGCCATCATAATTTTGCCCATTTTTGTTCAATTCTATTTGTTTATCTTGGTGATCTAGCACGTTATCAAACCGATTTCAATACGGCCAAAGAGTAAGTTTCATTAAATGATTAATTAATACTATTCTCGATATTGATTGATATTATTCTTTTCCTATTTTACATAATTAGTTATTACATTCGAGCTCATTTAATAAATACCAAAAATTATCATTCAACATCTCAGATAGCACTGGTTTCCTATTATACAAACAATCATTTGGATTCGGTCTATTTTTATATTCGAAGCTTACAAGATACAAATGTTATCAATAAACAACAAAACGATATCATTTTGAATAATGTTCATCATAAATTCAGCAATTCAAATTGTTTAAAGAATTTAATAATACTCTGCGAGAATGTTCGCAAAAATTATGAAACACATATGAACAAATTATTGAAAGAAGTTGATGATATTCGATCGAAAGAACAGCAAGTGATCAATAAAGCCCATTGGAAGATGAAACGAATCAATCAAAATTATCGTATCGAATATTGGATTAAGCCAGATAAGGGAATATCCAAATGTGATTTATATAATTTTTATGATCTGGCCGCCATTAATCGAACGAAGGAGAGTCTTGATGTTCTTAAATATTACAAAGAGAATGTTATACCAAATTTTTCTAATGAAATGGTACGTTATTCATTTATTTTGCTTATTAATTTAACTATATTTAAATGTGTTAGCTCAACGATCAATTATCAACTAGTTTTCTATTGGTACAAGGGATGGTCAATTTTCGAACTGGAGGGTAAGCAATCGATTTTATTATTATCAATTGTACTATAACTATTCTTTTTAACCAACAAATTTAGCTTAGATAAATTCTACGATATTGCAAATAAAATGTTGCTTGAATTTAAAGAATTAATGGATCGTTCTAATTTGAAACAAAATGGAATCACTGCTGGCCAATTGGTACAGATGGTAACTATTATGGCTTTCACCGTCTCCAACACATACAGTGAGGAGGACAAAGAAAAAGGTAAGAATTATCATTGTATTTAATTAAATTTTTTAATTTTGTTTTATAATTAAAAAAAATTAGATGCAGCTCGTTATACATTTCTTCATCGAAATGCTTATAATATAATGTCAGCATTGATGTGCCTCTTATTGAGGAAGGCAATTAAGCTTAGCTATTCATTTAAACACAAACATAATCAATGGCTTAATGACAATCGATCAATGGAATGGACAATCGATTCTTCAATAGATAACATTCAATGTAAAGATTATAAATATATAAATGATCTTTTTCAATGCTCGGAGATAATTGAAGAAGATAATGTAATTCAAGATTATATCGAATTCATATCATTACTTCCATGTATCAAAATTTGGACCGACTGGGTGTGGTCGGTTCGACCACGTTTTCCACCCAATTGTTTGAATGATCTAAACATTGAGTACTTTTATTGATTATTGATTATAATTATAATTAATATTAATGAATGGAATTATTATTTTTAACAGAGATGATGAAAATGTTTGGATATTGTTTGCAAAATTATTAACACAATTAGATGATATTCAAGTCTATCCATTTAAATATTGGACAAAGTCGTCGACATCAATTGATCCACAGAGTATGGAATTCGTCATTCTACCCGAAGACTTACTTTTGGATCGTTTTCAGCTCTTTTCATCGCTAGCCGATAGTTCAATATTTGTTAAGCTTCCATTCAATAAAGTAAGAGATTTTAGAAAAAAATCAATCTAAATTGTAATTAAACAAATTGTTAACAGGAAATCGTTTACCATTATATTCGAATAATGTCCATCCAACGTTTTGGTAAACATCTGTGTGATATGAATCCACCTTATCTTGTTTATAAAGATCATCATTATGAATCATTGATTGATGTTGATGATGTTGAAGATTGTACCATTCGAAAATGGAACGATATTCAAAAGGAAATATTAGAAGCTCATATAGAACAGCTTAAATCGATCTATGATGATAATGAGATCAATGAGGATTCTTTAGATGATGAACAAGTGAATGATTTGCATAGGGTGGACAGTCCCAAAGCATTCAAATCTGTTTCCGTAAGAAAAATTATTATTAGTATTTTCTAACATTTTAATTTTAAAATTTTTTGTTTGTTTTAATAATAGCATTCGAGAGATATCAAATGCCGTTTTATTGTCAATCCAAAATTTGTTGTGCTTGATACCAATTGTTTGATTCATTACTTTTCCGAAGTAAAAAAATTAATCGACACTAACTATCCTTTTATGATAATCATTCCATTGATTGTAATCCATGAATTACGTAACATGAGCTCAAGAATTAATCAACTTGAAACGATTGAATCATTCGATATACGAAAGAAGGAGAAATATATCCATTTAGCAAAATTAAGCTCAGAGATATTATCTTACATCAATGAATCGATTGGTAATAAACGAAAACGCATTCAAGCCTGCACATGCAAAGGTAATCGTACCAGTCGCATTGAATTCATTGAAAGCCACGAGAGCCAGGTTTGTTTATTTTGGTTCGTCTTTGAATCTTTGCATATCAATTATCTTTGTCTCATTCATAGAATCATTACAACAATGATGATCTTGTACTTTTCACTGCTGATAATCTAATACGTGAAAATCTAAAATCCAAGACTGAACTTTATGAGATTTTAACGGCTGCTGGTGAAAAGGTTGCTATCAATGGTAAGTTTATAAAACAATAAAGTTATACTATTAATTTGTTTTTTTTTCTCAATAAAATTATTATCTTCACTTAATTTAGATGAATTCATTTATCGTGAAGTAGTACTGGTAACTGATGATGCCAATCTTCGTCTTAAAGGTCTAGGATTCAATGTACCCGTTAAGAAGATGTCCAAGTTTTACAAATGGATCAATTCATCACAATGATATTTTTTATTATTGTGTACTATTGTCATTCATTTAATTCAATTTTAGGTTATAAATTTATTTTTGTTTAAATATAAAAAGTATAAAAATTAAATATAAATTCTTTTATATTTTTAGACTTTATCTGTCTACCTTGTCCGGATACGTATTAGATTATCGGGCATAAGCTGATAATGAAAATGATTTCTGGAAAAATGCTGATTTCAATGGATTATGTTTTATAAATTATAAACAATCCAAACATATTCTCTTCAAAAGATTAGCCATATGGATAACAATTCATATAGAATGCACATCCAATTTGTCTTCCAACAAATGTAACGTCCTATTAGCCATTTTGGATCATTAAGCTTTGTCCATTAAGCTTTAGAATAACGTTTGATCAAATCAATCTTCAATGGATATACATTTTTTTTTATAAAAATTTATAAATTCTATAAAACATTATTATTATTATTATTAAATAAATATAATTTCAATCAGTGAACCATCATCAGATTGAATGATTTGATTTAGTTTTAGTTAAACATTTTCTTTAAAAAAAAATTTTAATCGGGAAAGTTTCTCAGAAATTGTTTAGCTTTTAAAAAGAAATTTTTGAAGAAAAGTAAAAATTTGGGCACGCTTTTCAGAAGTGAGTGAAGAAGAGAAAAAAAACCATTTTCTACATGGCACATGTTTCAATCTTCTCATTAGCCTTTTGGTCTAAGTATTTCTACATTTTCAAATCAAACTTAAAATAATGTCCTTTAAGATAATATTATGGATGAAATCGAAGAATCGATTACAATATTTCCAAACGTCCAACAGAAATCATTCAAATCATTGAGTAAGAAAAGGAAAGTATTACCACTTCAACATTCGGATGATGATGATGATGATGAAGAATATAATTATGATAGTGCCGATGATCATGATTCTTTGGCTGTTCGTATGCATCAGTTTTCTATGAAAGAACGTTTCAATGAATTCTATCGATGTTCATTATTACGATATAGTAATAATCGTTTACTTGCTTCCACCTGTAATACATTGTTGTTTGGTAAATGGAATGCATTCATTCAACTTGCTCATTGTTTCTTTGGCTTGCCATCCATACCATCTTTAACTATTTGCCAATTTGTTGTTATAGCTATTAATCGTATTAGACCAATACGATTAGAATTGAACAAGAATGAATTTCATCAATTTATCGATGAAATGATTGGAACATGCTTTGATAAATGGGAGCTATTACTTGAAGTGCTTATCTACCTAATCAAACATTCAATGTTTGATCAAAAGTCTTTCATCGAATCCATGTATAATAAAATAATCAAAAGAAAGGTACGAAAATGGGAGCATGTCTCCAGTGATGTTCTTGAGAAGTCACTTGAACTTTTCTATGAATATTTTGAATTCCTTGAATGGAAACGTTTAGATCAACATTCCACGTTTAAAGCGAAATCATTAACCAATGAATTATTATCACAAAAGATACTCAATAGTTTAACCAATTATGTTCAAAATGATTATCAACATATACATTATGATATTGCCATCCTAATGGCATTGGAAATCTGTGAGGTGAATGAAGATCTCAACAGTGGCCTACATGTGCTCGAAGTTTATGTTCTAAATCGACCCAATCATCTCAATGCTAACATTTATCTATTTGAATTTTTACATCGATATCCATATCTTGATAATAAACAGTATCGACTGGTGACGCTTAAGACGATAGTTGATCTTAATCCGGGTAGTGAATACACATTGAAACTTGTCGAATTGTCACAAGAATCGACTGAACAATCTTCAATGGATTGTATTGCTCTGATATGTAACTTCCTTGATTATAATTGTAATCATAATTCTAAACGTGGATGGAAAATTTTACATCATCTAGTCAAAACGGAAACGGCCACTAAAGATGTTCAACAATTTTTCACCAATCGTTTAAAGTATTGGAAACCTGTTCATTTTCGGCTATCAAAATTGAATCGAATACTGCCCACCTTAAAGCTAATGCATCAAGCCTGTTTATTCAATGATGACAATGATCTAAAAGAAGATAAATTGTTTGACAGGCATACATCTAACGTTGACAATGAAAATTTTCATGATATCTACTTTGTACACATCTACAAGAAAGGATTGTTGAAAGAGTTAATTAATCTAATCGAAATGAGTGATAATCTTAAGCAATATTATCAACTGCTTCATAATCTGTGATTTGAATAATAGTAATAATAATAATCTATAAATATTTATTGTTCTTTTTATTGTTTTTTGTCTTGACCAAAGGGACCCGAACACCTTTACAAATATAAGGAACAAGAAAAAGAAAATGGGGGGGAGAGAGAGAGAGAGAGATAGAATTATAGAATAGAATAAGGGGTAGTGACCACAAACTTGTTTCTCAATCGTAGCCCGAGGTTGCGTAACAACAAAAAACTATGTCCATAGTAAATGTTACCATTCTCAATTGTCTTTTCTCGCCTCCTATATGGTATTATATACACTTTTACTTTCGAATAAGTTTTACACTTTAAGGGGACCACTAAGTATGAGAAAGTTTGGGGTAGGCAAGGCAAGGCAAGGCAAGGCAAGGCAAGGCAAGGCAAGGCAAGACAAGACAAGGCAAGGCAAGGCAGGAGGGCAGGAGGGCAGACAGTGCTAATGTTCTAGATGGAAGTAAGTCTATGGACACTACTATCACCATTGTGCCAGTGCGTGTGGGGCAGAGAGGCACAAACTACATCTACACCATCCTGCTCGGCTTCAACATTTTACTGCAGTCGCCTGCATGCATGCCTTTCTGCCTGCTTGTTAAGGCTTGTCTGCTTGCTTGCCCATCAGTGGAATCACTCACCTCTTCACTCTCCTCCTCTTCCTCCTCCTGCTTCTGCTTCTGCTTCTGCTGTTGTTGTTGTTGTTGTTGTCGCATAAAGCCCCCCCTCGTCTTATCCCATAAAAAGCTATAGTGAACAGTGTGAATCTAATGAGTATGCCTTGTGTCAATCTGAGGTAAGGAGAGGATAATAAACAACATTATATTCCACTTCACGTTTTATCTTTTCCTTTTGTCCCCATCGTTCATCCATTGGTTTGTTTATCACAATTTGGCAAAGAATAGTGAAAAGCTAGTATATATATATGTGTATTTATATATATATATAAATATATATATTCGATCATTTATTACATAATTCATTTATCAGAAGGATATCTACATATATATATATATATATAGCTACCAAACATAAAGAAAGAAACGTGGATGAATCATTGTCTTGGAACATGAATTCTACAAAGCTTAGTGATGGCATTGAATAATGCTTTAAGCATATCTTAAAGCATTATTTATTCACATTCTCATATGAGAAGTTTGATGTTCATCTTTGATCATTGTTCAATTAATGAAACAAAAGATAACAATAAAAGAAAACAAAAAAAAAACAAAATGAAGGAGATGATCGGTGGATGTTGCATTTGTGCCAAAGAGACCGGTTGGCAAGATAATCCAATTGTTTATTGTGATGGTGAAAATTGTTCGGTTGCTGTACATCGAGGTAATGATACTATTTTGTTTTGTTTGAAATGTTTCAATATTATAATCATGATTTATAATTCATTTGATTAGTTTGTTATGGAATCGAAAGTGTTCCTGAAGGTGAATGGTTCTGTAGACCATGCGAATTGAAAGAAACCAATTTGGTAAGTGAATGAAACCAATTTGTTATTCTTTTGTTTTGTTTTTTTGTTTTTGTTGTTTTTGAAAACAAAGTTGAAATGTTTATATTTTGTTTTGTTTTTATTTTGCTTTCGTTTTTAGAGTTGTGAACTCTGTCCACTTCGTTACGGTGCATTGAAACGAACCAATCGTGGGAAATGGGTTCATCTACTCTGTGCTCTACATATACCAGAGATTCGTTTTGGTAACATCTATCGTTACGAGCCAATCATTCTTGACGATATCGATTCTGATCGATCAAAGAATGTTTGCATTATTTGCGACCGTTACGGGCGTGATCTATTTGCAAAAGTGGGTGTGATGGCAATATGTTCTTATTTTGGTTGCAAAAATTATTTCCATGCAACTTGGTTAGTATTGGCTGGCTGATAGTTCTATTTGATTTGTAATTTTAATTCTTTATTAATTTTTATATTTTTATATATAGCGCCCAACTTGAAGGCCTTTTGTGTGAGAAAAATTATTCCAAAGATTCCACTGAAATCAGTTATTCAGCATTCTGCTACAATCATATTGATAAAAAAGTAAGATCTTTCTTTAATCATTTAATATTATTCCCTTTGGTAACTTTCTTCTTCCTTTTCTTTTGTTTACATTGAAACTTCGTAGAAGAAAGGTGTTTCTCAGCTACAAGTGTTCAAGCCATTAAATTATGATACATTATTCCTTAATGCTTATTCAAATGCAAACGGAAAAAATGTGGCCACGGTCAATAAAAGCAACAACAGCAACAGTAGCAGCCATCATAATTATCATCATCATCATTCATCATCATTGTTTCCATATAAGAATAATTATTCAAGCCTAAATCTTTCAGCATCATCATCATCTTCAAATGAATCAATTAACAAATTTACTACCAATCAGACAACAAGCAATAATGCCTCAATTAAAAAACGATCATCAGATGATTCAGTGAATAAGAAAAAGAAATCAAATGATAATAAGGATAATAATAGTAACAGTGTTCGTAGTAAATCTCATTCCTCAAGTGTGTCAAACGTATCGAAGATGAAAACAAATGATTTCAAATCGATGAACAAGAATTCGAAATCGGACAATTCTGTACATAAATCAAATTCGTATTTATCTTCAGCTGATAAATATAGCAGTAGCAGCAATGTAGCAAGTAATAGTTCATCATCACTTGCCAGCCGTCTGATATTACCACATAATAGTCAAAATCTATCAGAACATCGACATAAGCCCCCGATAATATCTTCTCCATCATCGAAAGATTCTGATTCAAACAGTGGTAGCTCTAGTTCATCATCATCTAGTTCATCA
>CAJUYD010000119.1:0-10000 GCA_910591665.1 Ectemnius continuus
CAATCCTTGTCATCTAACAAAGAAAAACAAAACAAAACATTCACATGATAAGTTCAACTAACAATCGTTTTGTTGATCATTTCAATTCCATCCCATTCTCGTCCATATAATTGCCAAGAATTAAGTAATTATAGTTTAATTTTTAATAATTTTTTACTATTATTATCATTATTATTATTATTATTACTATTTAAAGTTTATAATATTGGAAAAACAATGGTTAAGCTTTATATATATAAAATAATTTGATTGAAAAAAAAGAATAATAACAATATTGAAATGAAAGGATTGAAAGCTATAAAAAGTGTTTTCCAATCATTGGTGTGAGCATGCGCACAAGCGTGCACTCACACACACACACACACACTATTCTTCACTTTATTTATGCTGTGTCTTTTGTTTGTTTGTTTTGCTTTCAAAGCCAAAGCCCTTAAAGTTTTAGCTGAAACATTCCCAAGAAAATGTCAACATGTCTTCCCTCCCCCGCCCTCAGTACACTCCCATTCCTCTCATTTTATTTCTTTTTTTTTATATAATTCTCTCTTTAACAACCATTGAGGCTGTTAAGGATAAATTGCCCATCTCGATTAACACTTAACTATTAAACAAAGATATATATAATATATATGTCGTTTGATCATTTCCATTCTAATCCTTTAAATTATTGTATGGGGTGGTGGGGGGGGGTACACCCTTACCTACAATCGATTGGAATCAAAAGATTGTTAGAAAGTACCTACAGATATTATGTGTGTTACCTGTGGACCAAATGTACTTATTCAAATCTCATTAATACCTTTTAATAGTTAGTTTCGATTAATCAAAAAGAAAAAAAAACGTTTTGATGTGTTTCACCCACGACATGTTTCACTTTCTTTCTTTCTTTCTTTCTTTCTTTCTTTCTTTCTTTCTTTCTTTCTTTCTTTCTTTTCCTTTCTTTTCCTTTCTTTTCCTTTCTTTTCCTTTCTTTTCCTACCTTCTCTCTCTCTCCACCTACCTCCTCTCTCTTTTTCTTTCCTTCTTTTCTCTCTTTTCTCTTTCGGGGGAACATCAAATTAAATGTGGGCGAAATGTGTTACCTTGTTCTTTACTTTTGTTTCTCTTTTCTCCTCTCACCTTCTTTCTTTTTTTTCCTTCGAGAAATATATTTATATCGAAAGCGAATTTTAATTTTGTTTATCTTTTTTTTGTTTATATTATTATTTTTTATTTATTTTTTCCTTCTATTTTGTTCATTCACTTGCCTCTCCATAGATTATCCATTCAAAAGCAATGGTCTTAGAGTCTTAGTCAGTTTTTGTTTTTTGTTTTAATTTAAATTTAAATATTTATATATTTTTTTTGTTAATATATTTCTTCAAAAACTAATCTTAACATTCCTTTCGGATACAATTTACTACCATTGATAATTTGTTCAACATTTACCATCTTAAAGAGGATGCTTTATAATTATGATTTAATTGGAAAATGTTCAACATTCTTATTGAATTAGATTATAACCATCCATATCCTCTCTTTCCTTTTCCTTCTTTCCTTCTTCTTATTTAAAATGATATGTAATGTAAAGAGAAGGAACAGATGGAAGAAAAAGTAGTCTGACAATGACATTTGTTGATAATCAAAAAAAAACAAGCCAATTGTGAGACTGTAGATGCCATTACATATCTTTCCATGCATTGTTAAGGGCTCTCTCTCTCAATGAATTGATTAAATTTGAGAATTAGATCGAATGGAACTGATTACATTTAACACTTTTAACATTCTTCCCATATGATAAGGTAATTAAATATGTGCTGCTGCTGCCTCTCTTTACTCCTCCCTACGAAGGCAAAAGATTGCTTCTATTGATAAGTGTTCAATAAATTGTTTTCAACAACAGCAACAGCAAAAATGAAAGAGAGAGAGAGAGAGAATCCAACTTTCGTAGAATAAATTGAAGATAGAGAAAGTACAAGCAAACAGTCTACATAAAAGAAGGCAATGTAGAGGCATTGCTTCATTAAGAAAAATCTACCTGGCAAGATATTTTAATGTTTTCCATTTAGTTTGTATGTAATTTTGTTTTTTTTTGTTATTTATTTATTTATTTTTGCATTTTTTTAAAAGCTTAAGTTTAATTATTTCCAATTGAATTGATTTGAAAATTAATCATACTTCCCAAAAAGTTTTGCAAAACATCAATAGACATTTAAATCCAACAATGTTTGAATGTATCTTTTAATATCTATCTTCAATTAGTCAATGAAGGGAAAAGGAAGGGGTCATTATCTTCGATTCTGTTTTACCGTAAGGGATGGTCTATCAATTGTGACAATGCTTATATATGCTTAAAGACAATTGTGGTTGGCTTTAGTAGTGGTGTGTGTTTTGTTTATTATGTTGATGTTGATGATGGTGTTTGATGATGGTGTTGATGATGGTGTGGTACAAAAGTCATAGATATCATTGCCAAACAATATTTATCTATTCCAATTGTTTAAACAATAGTCGAAATGTATTCACAAAACAATAGCTTTCAATGTACTGTAATTTGTTTAACCACGAGAATATTGAATGTTGTCATTGCAATCTTTCTCTGTTACATTGTCACCTTGCTTTTTCTTCTTCTCCTTCTTCCATTATCGTTGACGTTTTTTTTAAGGAGATGAAATATTCTAATATATTTTGTTCAACTTGGCCAATTGAATGTAAATTGTAAGAGGGAGAGACTGAAATTAGAAAAATAAGAAATGTCAATCTATCAAACTCTCTCTCTCTCTCTCTCTCTCTCTCTCGCTCTCGCTCTTTCTTTCTCTCTTTCTTTCTCTCACTCATTTTAGGACAAAGTCTCAAGGGTGTCCTCACTGTTTATATAATTATTATTTTTAGGATAAAAGTTTGAAGTTTTATTTACACACGAACATGCTTGACAGCATTGTAGGTTCATCTGGTAAGGAAATGATCGAGCTCTCTCATTGGCTGATGCAATGTTATCAATTAGTCAAACAACATCGACCTTATCGAATGAATTAGTGTTTATTTAAATTACACCTTGTAGGGCCAAGTTCTATTTTGTTCATTTGTATCTCTTTTTTCTTTCTTTCTTTTTGAAACGAAGAAGAAGAGGAAAGTTAGATTGTCATTCCGTTCGGATTATTCCACTTGTCCCTTTTCCTTTTATGGCTGTTGTTCTTCGAAGATCAAATGAATTTCGATAGAATGTGTGAACGAGAGACATATTCACAGTCGTCCACATCTTTGCAACAAGTGTTTGCCCTCTTTATAATATTTGTTCATTAATGTTTTTGAACATTGACATAACATAAAACATTGTGCATAAATCGATACAATCAAACCAACCAATCGATTTTGTAATGAAGAAATTGTTTAAAGAAGAAGGTGAAGGAGGAAGAGGAGAGTGATTATGATCAGTGAGGACATTTGTAATATTATTTTCTTTTCTTCTTTCACCTTCCTTCTTCGTTTAATTTTGTAGCAAGTAATGTTGTTGTTGAATGTTAACTTATCGATAAAGCTGTTTCCTTGCTTTCACTCTCTCTCTCTCTTTCTCTCTCTCTTCTCCTTCTCCTTTTCTTGTCTGCTGCTCTCTAACCATTCAGTTCTCATCATCAAATTTCGACCACCAAACAATATAACAATTAGAAAGTGGCTAAGAAGAACCCGTAGTGAAACAAAAGTTTATTTTGTCAACCGAGATGAGAAGAGAGGGGGAAGGGAAGGAGGGGGGGGAAAGGCATACAATGTTTTTCATTTAGAAGAAAGTTCCAAAAGATTTTTGTTGACTATTTTCTTAATTTGTTTTTTACTTAATACCAAAAGCAAACAATCGATTACAATTGTTCTTGTTCTATCCAATAATTGAATAATCATTAAAATAAAAACCTTATCATTTACGTCATTATCCTTCTAGCCTTTTTGACCTATCAAATCTCTCTTGACAAGTCGGCAGGATTCGAACCTACGCTGGAGAAATCCCAATGGATTTCAATTGTTCTTCTCAAACTTCTCATCTTTTCATTATTCTTCATTATCTTCTTCTTCTACCTGTGGTTGAAAAGAAGAAGAAGAAGAAAACGATGATTACCTTTCCCCTTTTTTGAATAGTATTCACTTTGAGGTGTGTGTACGTAATCGTTTAATGACCTCTGGTTGAACGAGGTTTTTCACATAAATTATAAAGTCAGGTTCATAGTAGCCTTTATTTGTTTCCCTTTAGATCCTTTCATTTTTTTTCTGTTCAGCCATCAGATATTTTTACCTGTTGTTATTATTTCTGGTTGGAGTTAGTGAAGGATTAAGTGAAAGGAGTAAGTTAATGAGTAAAGTAATTGAGTGAGTGAGTGAGTTAAGTGAATGAGTAAGTGAGTGATTGAGTTAATGAATGAGTGAGTGAGTTAAGTGAGAGGAATTTACAAATTGTATCCATTTGGTTGGTTTAACTTGATTCTTCTTCTATAACATTATTCAAGCCGGGGGGAGTGTGTTGCATCTTACTTTCATTCATTCATTCATTATTATTATTATTATTGCCAGTATTACAGAGACTGGAAAAAGGATTCAAATGAGTGGAATATTATTAAAACCTGTTCTTTCCGTCGGATTGGAAGGGAAGGGAAGGGAAGATAGGAAGGAAAGGTATTTATTGGTAAGAGAGGTAATGCTTTTTCTTCCATTACCTTCCATCTCATTGTTTCATTCTCATTGTTTATTCTAACAAGAAAGATAGAAAGAAGGAAAGAAAGAAAACAAACATGAATTGTATGATGTTTGCTTAAAGGATAATAATGATGAGGATTATTCAGCTACTCATTTCTTCTATTGTTTCATTATCTTTTATCTATATCTTGAATATAATTCTAATTGTCTTAGATTGATGAGAAAGAAGGTTGATTTTGTTGGTGAAGAAGAAGAAGAAGAAGAAGAAGCGAAAGAATATGAATATTTAGTTAAAGAAAATAAATTATCATTTCTTTAACATTCATTTTTCATTTTATTATGATTATTATTATTATTTATTGATCAAAGTCCATTTCACCTTGGCAGAAATGTAAACAAAGATTCATTAGATAATATTCCTTCTGTGCACACATATTTATTATAATCTGCATTTATTTATTCTATATATTTATATAAATATATAAACAAACAAACCTTTCTTCAAGCATTTCTTTCATTTTGACTTTTTATTTATTTATTTTTTTTTGAAGACAAGTGATCGTTTTCAACCATCGGTTTGGGTATTGTGTGAATGCGCAAGTATCTCGATGAAGATAACCTGGATGAGCTGATTGCTTTTATTTGCAAAACTTTATCATTCTTCAACAACTGAACTGTTTTTATTTTCTTTTGCAAAGCAACTTCAATTCTAAGCAAAATAAATAAATAAATAAAAAAGAACAAATTTTAAAAAGCAAAAACTTATCCTGTGATAAATTTCATTTAAAACTATTCAAATCAAAAACAACTTCGACCTTGAATATTCTATCAAAGCGATAATTATAGAAAGGCAATAATATCCTTAAATATGGATACGATAAGTTTAGATGTGGATGATCCACAAGAACTACCGCTACCGGAAGAGTCGCATTCATTAATGGGAGATGGGCTCACATCATCAACCGATGACCATGAAGAAAATCAGCCAACCACAATGACGACGACGACAACGACAACAAGAACCGAAACACATCCCACCTGTACTCGATCAGCTACCGGTCATCATGTGGCAACGAATGGTTTCTCCATCAATCTATTCACCAAATGGTGGCAACTTTCAGAGAATGGGAATCCAAAGAGTAATGACAAGGCAGCCAACAGTCGTCCTTTGGAGTTGGTTTGGAAAGATCTCAGCTATAATGTTACTGAGACTAAGTGGTCAAACCTACTAAAGATAGGCGATTCGATGGCGAAAGTATTCAATCGGAAACAATTACTCAATTCAATTAGTGGAAGTTTTAAAGCTGGTGAGCTGGTTGCAATTATGGGACCAAGCGGTGCCGGTAAGACAACATTGATTGAGTGCATCTCCGGCAGGCGAAGGATAGGCGTCAGTGGCGATATCTTTGTCCGAGGAGGTGATAAGCGAACGAGATTGGCCTACAATGCTCAAGATGATTCACTTATGCCTTGTTTGACTGTCTGGGAGACGTTGATGTTCGCTTCCAAATTGAGAAATTATCAAAGGAACAATCGTCTCAAGGTGAAACTGGTGGACGATAATGATAATGTTTATAATGCTACCACGTTCCCCGATCAAGACTTGGTCATTAGGTAAGCAGCAAGAGTTTTGTTAACAATGTTTTAATGTCTATCTGATGCTTATGAATGCTTCTTATATCTTGCTTCAGTCTAACAGACAAGGCCTACCATACAAATTTGGTCAATTCGATTATTTCCAAACTGGGCCTAGACACCTGTAAACATGTTCGAGCTGAGGACTGCTCCGGGGGGCAACAGAAACGTCTCTCTATTGCTCTAGAGCTGATTCATTCGCCTACCATCTTGATACTCGATGAACCAACCTCGGGTCTTGATTCGGTCAGTTGCCTACAATGTGTTAAACTGCTGCGCAATTTAGCTCACAACGCTGAGCAGCCTATGGCCATAGCTGCTTCAATACATCAGCCAACGGCAAGAATATTGCAGAACTTTGATCGCCTCTATGTTATCGCCACCAATGGACAGTGCATGTACGATGGTCCAACGGATCAGTTGGTAAACTATTTGGCAAAATTTCAGCTTACTTGTCCAACTTATCACAATCCTGCTGACTTTGTTGTGGAAATCGCCAGTATGGACTATGGATGCGAGGTGATCAGCCAATTGGTAGCTGAACAACGACGAAAACATGAGCAAATTTATCAATTGTTACCTGGCTCACGACAGCCACAGCCTCCACCTAAGTATCGAGAAAAGGAGAGCGAAGAAGACGAGCTGAATGAACATCGAAAAGGGATGGAGATGGTATCGATTGATGTGGAGGGTACCAATAATACCTTACATCATGAAGAGACAACGTTAATGTCCTTAGCGGGGGAAACTGAGCTAGACCAAGACTCTCTGATCGATGAGGAGACAGCTTCGATACATAAAATTTGTCGAAGGTAAACGAATGTTAGACCTCTAATGTATTTGAATGCTTAAAGTTTTTTTTCTACATTTTGTATAGATCACGAAAACAAGTTAAACGCCGTGAATTGTATAAAACTTTGGTCCTTTGGGCCAGATGTTTAAAGCTATCGATTCGTGATCCAACCGAATATCTAATGCGTACATTCGCTTGTGGAGCGATCATAATTCTTAACGTAATGCTCTACTATGAATCCAACATTGGCTCAGCGGATGGATGTTCACAGGATTCATTGCTTCATCTACTCAAATCGGTCACCACTGACTACAAAGAGAATGCCACCTTTTCAATGGCTGACAATCTTCTTGAAGGTCCTGGTGGGCTAGCAATACTCAACTTTGGTTTCGTCTTCTTCGCCATACTCTTTGTCGCCTTCATGTCTATGATGCCTGTTATTCTAACCTTCCCAATGGAGGTGGGCGTCTTCTACAAAGAATATTTTAATGGCTGGTATTCGTTTAGTTCATACTTTTTGGCCAAAAATCTAACGAATCTAATACCAACGTTACTGTTACCCTTGGTGTTTGGCTCAGCCGCCTACTTTATCACGGGACAGATCTGGGAACGTTGGCGATTTTGTTACTTTATTTTAATACTGGTGATGATCTCACTGGTTTGCGACGGCGTCGGTAAGTAAATTCATTGATATAACGTCCTTTCTGAACGTCTCATATTTACTTTTGTGATGTTTTTGTAGGCTTAAGTATTTCAGCTCTCTTCGTGCACAATGTCAATGCAGCGAGCATCTTTGCTGCTATAGCTCAAATTCCATTGCTCCTTTTCACCGGCCTCCTGGTGCAGATCAACACCTTGCCTCGATTCATTCAGCCTCTAACCTATTTAAGCTATTATCGTCTATGTTTTGAATCAGCATTGATTACATTATATGGTTTTGGTCGCTGTGGTGCTCGAGAGCCATTGAACATGGTACAGCTACGGTCAATAATAGGCGATGATGTTGAGGAAGTGATCGATTGTATCTGGACGCACACCTCAATTATTAGCTCACCTTTCGATGTCTTTAAAGGTAGTGAAAATGTTACCTCACCCGTTAATCCATTATACGATCGTATTTCAAGAATGATGTCTGCAATGGAGAAGCAGAATCCATCTTTAATAATGCAGAACTTTGATCTACACGATGATTATCTACACTTTGAGATGTTATTGTTGGCCTTATATGCATTAGCTACTCGAGTGATCGCTTACATTGTTCTTTATAAGAAGGCCAGCCAACAAAAGTAAAACAAAAGCATTAAGTTCTTAAGAAGAAACAGAAAGAAGAAGAAGACGAAGAAGAAGCAAAAAAAAAACATTCACAAGTTCAAAGTTGGTTTTGTTTCAGGGGGATCAAGTAAAAATATTTGGTGAGATAAATTATTTGTCATTGTGTTCTTATTTTCTTCTTACCTACTTTTGTTGTTTGTTTTGTTGGTGGTGAAAACTAACCTAAAAGTACTCAATGAGAAAAGAATCCAAATGTATACCTAACAATACGTCAGAAGTGTTGTTTCCTTTTTCTGGTTAGGCCACACACTTCTCTTTGCTTAATTTTCTATAATTCTTTTTTTTGTTTATGTTTTTATCGACTTTCTCTCCTTTTTTTCCATTTCTCCTTCACTGGTCTCATCAAAAAAAAAACGAAAAAAAAAAAGAAAAACAACAACTTACTTTTTAAGCATAAATTTACTTTATAATATTTATTTTATATTATAACTGCTCTATATATATAGAAATATATATATATATATATATATTATCTAATGAATTTAAAAATTAACAAATCAAAATACTTTCTCCTTTCTTTTTTTTGTTTGCATAATTTTGTAGCTTCATTACGAACGGGCTAACTTCCAACGATAGAGTGCATAACAGAAGGCAGCACAAAGAAATCTATAGATTAGATGGACATAGAAGACGAGCTGCTCAATTATTGTCCCGGGTGTTAATTGAAGCCATTCGAGAAAGAATAATACACTGGAGATGGTAGTGTGCGTAAAGGTGAGCGATACCGAACATTTGCTTACGGCCAACAGGCTGAAGGCGTGCTGTGGCAAGGCGAGGAAGGTGAATATTGTCTGGGTGAGGAAATGAGACTCTGGGCCAATAGGGAAAAAATTAATTAATGGAAACAAGGCATTTTTTGTTTGTTTGTTTGTTTCAATTCGGGGGACACACGTGCATAGTCGGCTTGGTCCGTGTCATATCGACATTTTCATATAAAAATCCTTAATCTTATGTGATGATTTATGATCACTGCCCTCTCACATGCCACTAAATTAAGGTTATTTACTAAAATATATTACAATGTTCCTTTCCCTACTATACTACTACTGGGGGGTCTCATTTGATAAAGCTTAGATTTTGTTGAGAGATAAGCTTAACTTACTTCGAAATTCTAGCTTTCGCAGCACGCTATCCAATGGCTGGGAGCTATTCTTCAATGAAATCGACCGTGTTCCATTCCATTGAAGATCATCTAATGGATTATCACCGAACAATAGTCTAGAAATAATCGAAAGGCGTTGATATTTCTCCAAAGTATTTCCTAACACAGCTGAGGTTGTTGTAGTTGGCTTGTTGTTGGAAGGAAACGACTGCGTCACCTTAGTGATACGACGACCTGATTGTGGTGAAGGATGTTGATCGAGATGATGCACCACCTCCTCTTCAATGCACATTTGAATCAAGGAGAAATAGAACAGTAAAACATCAACAATCAATGTGAACATGATGACCGTCTTGATGCCTTGAGTGAGACATGGTCGGGTAGAGGTAGGACAGAATGGACCGGCTAGAGCTACCTGAGAAATGTTCGATTGACTGGTCTGAGATATTTTCCGAAAAATTGAAGGTTTGGGTATTCTCTGC
>CAJUYD010000119.1:12500-27119 GCA_910591665.1 Ectemnius continuus
AATGTTTAAACCAATCTCCAATGATTTGAAAATTTAAAAAAAGCAGACTTACCATTGGCAGGGCTAAATGCCCACTTCGATGTTCCAACGCAAATTGTAATAACAAGGCCGTACCAAACAATTGCCTTGATCTGGTCACAATCAGCATCACATAATGATTCGGTCCCCACCTTGGAAGATTTCCTTTCCCCCTAAGTCCCGTTCTCCCAAACGGATTCAATGGAATTCCATCGTCCAACTTATAGACTAGCGTCTTTGGGTCTTGGTCATTGTCAAAGTCAAGAGCAACACCACCACCACCTTTTAACAGCCACGACTTTCGATCGATTGTTAGACCAGCTGGATTCATTGAAACGGCATTCCAATTGAAGACGGGCAAATGCATTTGCCCGTCGGGTGTACCCGCCCTTAACATTCGCCCTTTTATCGCCAATATGTCCTCATCTACATAAGGCTGAAAGACTAGAGGAGAATCCTCACGCTTTCTTGAAAAAGTCACCGGATCGTAGTTTATCCAAATGACATCCCAACTGACGAACTTATCGGCAATTGGAAAACGTTGAATTTGTGTTCCAACGTAAGGTGAATGACGAGACAGAAGATGGACATGACCTGAAAAGGAGGCCATTGGATAATGTTGCTGATGATGCGGTGCTGATTGACCGGGCGTCTTATGACCCCCTCCTATAGGACTTTGCATACCCGCCAGGGCTGTAGTAAGAGAGTCGGTGCCCATACCAACCAAAGCACCCCCGACCAAACCAACATCGCTAACTTTACCGGCCGATCCAACCAATGTTGAATGCTTAATACTCTCCAACGAGATACTCGCCTGATAGAGCAGATGTTCTAACTCAGCCATCTTTGTCTTCAAAGTTCGAACAGTATGTTTACTATGCTCCACTTCCTCTACCACTAGTTGTAACATCTCTCCTTGTTTCATTCTCGTAAGTTCATCTTCACCCTTTGTCTTCCGTGTTGTTTCATAAATTTTCTTGGCCAAATATCGCCAAAAGTTGTAGTCCTCCTGAGTGAGCGACTTTGATTCTTCAGGTCCCAAATCAGGACCCGAAATGAAGGCTTTATTATGATGATCTGTTTGATCACGTTTCTTCGCCCACCAGCGTAGGCAAAGTTTGAATCCATTACAGGTAGCGATTCTTATTATCCAAACGATGATCCTCCACAAATAAGCAAACGCAGAGAATGGTGCATGTAAAGCCGGGCGATTGGCAAAATCGATTACAAGCAGATAACGCTGAAACTTCCAAATATTATCTGTCTCCGATTGTAATCTAGAAGCAGTGTTGGCAAACAATGCATAAAGCAACGTCAGCAAAATTAACTTGAGAAAGATTAAAAATTGAAATGAGAAAAAGTAAGGCCAAAAGCCTGTTTGCGGGCATGACTGAGCCATAGGCACCGGATGAGTAGGACAAGTCCATTCACCAAAATGAGGCAAAGTATCAATGAATGAACGAAAGACATTCATCTTCTGAGTGGTATCATTTAACAAGATTCTAAAAGGGGTTGTAGCCATCGTTGCTGTTTTATTCATTATCGGGCGTGTAAAGTGCTCAGTTCGATTGCATTTTTCTATATCGCAAACCAAATTAATTAATCGAAACAATAGACAACAATTCAAACTTACCTATCAGCTCATCGACAGGCGTCAAGAACAACGAGATGGCCGTCCTATGGAAAGCCTTATGGAATGTTTCAATGCTCAACTCGGTGTTTGGATATAACACAGCCTGAATTACAATACCACTGCTAAATAATAGAATCAATGCCATCCTCATGAAATGGATAAAGTCTACAGTTACCATCAACTTAAACCGATACAATAGTGGTCCAAGTGTTGGTGATATTGTTAAATGTATTGCAAAGAGACGATAGTAAAAGTATAATAATCCAAGGCAAAGCGTTATCTTCATCGTATACGGCGTTATTGCATAGCCAAACGAGTGATGATTCCAAGTGAACACTCGACCAAAGGTGTAGATGAGCACAAACACAATCAGCCAAATAATTTCAATCATCCGAAACAACATTGGAACGGATGTGTACTTTCTGTACAATCGAAAAGTTCTTTGGATCTGTTCAACAAGGCTTAGTACAGTCCATGAGCACACCACCAAATCAAGCCACCAATTCCCACAGCCAGGCCATATGACGGCTAGGCTAAGGAAGCCAAGATAGAAGATATAAAACACTTGGTAGGTCCAAAATTTAGTGATTGGAGCGCTCCATAGCTGATAGATCATTGTCCATAGTGGTGGCTGCTTCCTCAGAAAGAACCTTCTTTGTCTATAGAAATAATAGTCTTTCTTGTTTCCACCGTTGCCTCTCAGCTTCGCCAAAGTATCAGTAACGCCCGTTTCAACCAGCCGTTCACCAGATTCTAAATTCTCTTTTTTCTTAAGATGAATTAGCCGAAAATTTTCCGCTTCTTGTTTCAAAAATCGATCCTCCTCACCCTCAGAATCTTCAAATTCATCTCTGTCAATAGTGCCCTTCTTTCCTTTAACATGCCAGGTGGTCGAGCCATTCTCATCGAGAAAACGAATCCAAATGTACATGGGAAAGATAAGGAAGGCCGAGAGTATCACTTTGAGTACAGGTGGAACCGTAAGAAGACCCCATGTAAGCTCCCTGATACGAATCCGTCCATTAAATGTGTTCGTAAGCCATTTCTGACAACAAGGATGAGCAATAAAGGCTCGATGGCTTCCGTTCGCTGCAATATCCACCGCTGTCTTTCTGTCCCAGTCGCTATTCTCCTGGCTCAACAGCTCATAGGCTCTTCGTTCATCCTGTTGATAGCAAGCATCCAACACACCGATGGCAAACTGTGCAAATATCTTTGCATGCGATTGCAAGTCATCCTTAAGATAGTGTTCGGAGACAAACCATGCCAACCTTTCTAACATCATCGAAATGATCAGTCCTAGATGAATTGGCTGATCCGAATGTTTCCATAAAGTTTCGGCCAGTTTAAAACGCTTATTAAACACTGCCCACATGGCTAGAATCGCTACACACTTCCTTTCGGCTGATTCTTCGTCTTCTGGATAAAGTCCCATGATATTTAGATAAAGATGGTCAACGTTTATAAACTCCTTTAAATGGGTCGAGGTAAATATCAATTGATTAAGCTCAGTTTTGATAAATGAATCCGAGTCGTTCGCCAATCGGTCCAACATCTCTTCAAAGTTGACTGACCATACGGCTATACCAATGATGTTCTCCATGCAAACTGTTCGAAAGAACTCCTGAGTCTCCAATGAATAGGTAATCAACTTTTTCAGTCGAAAAGGTGTGAGGTATTTATGAATCTTAAAGCCATGCGATAAAAAAAGATCGACAAAGTCCTCCCGATTCTCTCGTACAAGTGCTAGCTCAAAAATCAATTTCTCCAGCTGTAGATTGTAGCTGGGATTTCTTCGTAACACCTCGTCCAACGCCACATGTGAACAATTCCAGTCCAATGTAAGATAAAGATCCTTTCTCAGCAGATTCGCATCCAACGTATCTTTTCGATTTTGTGACTTGAACAAAGAGAGCAATATAAACTCTGACAAATTCTCCAAATTGCAAGAACTATTATGCATATTCAAAACCGATAAATAAACTCTTCCCTTCGGTGAACCCGACCGCCTAACGCATTCAATGATACGATCCCGAAAAATATCTCTCGTCAGTGCATTATTCCTTAGATTTGGAAAACGTTTCACAATCTTTGAGGTAAGCAATGGCTTCAATGTATTCTCCACAAACTCAGCATCCCAAGAGGTGTACAAATCTCGGCAGCGCTGTTGCATCTCCAGGTAGGCATAAGATAGAAGATCAGCAAAGCCTCCGCTTCCACGGAAGACTATCACGGGATTATGACGTTTAAGATTGTCGACTACAAGGCGAGCACAATTATAGCCACCTTTGATCACTAAGCAAACCACGGGAATTATGCTCGTGTTCAAAATAGAGAGCGAATTCCTTCCCGGAGAATTACAGGCAGGATCTGCTGGAGGCTCTGGCTCAGGTGTTGTGCCCAAATAGAATTTCGTTTTACCTTTGCAATCATTATGACAGAAATCGTCTTTTTTATTGCCCTTGATGGAAGTCTTTCGATTACCTTCACCTAATTCTGGCGGCAGAAATTGTGTATCAACCTTTCCTTCTTTGGAGACGAATGATAGCGTGTCGAAGTAATTTGATTCACTTATGCCATCATCCTCAAGAGTGTGCTCCATTGGTCGTGGATTTTTACTAATTAATCCTTCATTTGAAACATTTGTGTCGGGCTGATCATTTTGGTTTTCACCTATCGCATTGTCTGCCCCACCTGAGGGTCTAGGATAAAATTGCCAATTGGGCGCCATCTGGTTGCCAGCAGTACCACCAGGCCTATACAAAGGATCGGTATCATAATATGTCTCCAGTGTGGTATAATTTGAATAGTTGTTGTCTGAGTTAAACAACGGGCCATCGTCTTCTTCCAAGTCATCATTGTCATTCATTGCTGCGGTTGTCGGCTTCTTCGGAGATCGTTCGCACCGTTTAGTGAGGTAGTCAATGAAATTGGTGAGTAAGGTACTTGTATGATCTTCATTCGATTGCGACTCTTTCATTATCACAAAATGGGTGTGCTGTTGATTTAGTTCAAAGCGATTCTCGTTTACTATCGGGCCAGGATTGCCCAGTTGAATCTCCTGTAAATATTTCAATGTAAAAAAAATATAAACTACCAAAATCGAGGAAATTTACCTTGCCGAAGAATTGTTGATTATAACTCAAATTACTTTCATTACTAATACCAATCAAGTTGAAAGATTGGCGATTCTTTTCAAAATATCTATACGTATTCATCTCCTTCGTCTCCTTCTCTACGGCATCGCCAATAAGCTTGGAAAGGCCCACATCAAGTCCATTGGTGACTATCCACATTGAGGTTGTATTGGCAGCTTTCATAAGACCCTTCTGAAAAGCAGCCACCTGACGTGCATTCGACCACGACCGCAGATCACCAATATTGGTGAGCATAAACAGTACAATACGTGGGATGGGTAGGTCCCATTTGGTTACCATCATTTGAGCAACATTTCTCACTTGAACATCGTGCATCACGTGCAAGTAAGGTCGAGTGACACTCTAGGAAAAAACTAAGATTTTAACAAAACAAAACTTAAAATATAAAAGGATGAACTTACCTTTGCTTTAAAGTCATTGTCAAAGATTAAATTACCACCACAAACGATGCCTTCCATATTGATTGAATCATTAGATTGATTGAATGTATCAGCGAATGGATTTCCCTCACTGCCATTGTAACCTCCAGAAGTAACATTGTTAAGGTTATTAAACCTTTGATGACTCCCTGGCAACCCTACACCACTTTCGTTTAATGAATTGATCGGTGACAAAAGAATGTCGGGCATCTGAACGATTGGATGTGGTTGTTCGCTCAATACACCTCCAGTTATCGAGATGGTATCGAATCGTTTGGCGCTCGCCAATTGATTATTCACTTTGATACGATTTGATATTGAATGAATCTTGGTGGCCGTTAGTTGAATTAACGAAGGCTGCCGAGAGATTGATTTCTTCGAGCCCTGTCTTTTACTGTTACCATCGCCACCGGCAGTATCGTTAATCGTAGCCATTGCTGTTGTTGTTGTTGTTGTTGGTGCTGTTGTTGTTGGTTCACTAATCGGTGTCGATTGATGCACTTCAGATGTTGATTGAGTCAGATCATTTGCCATCTTCGATGGTGTTTGATTCGTTCCTTCTTCGGGCACCTTAGTGATTGTCTTGATTTTTTCGTTTGGTGTCCTTTTAGCCAAATCATCTTCGTCGTCATCTCCTCCTTCTTCTTCTTCTTCTTCTTCCTCTTCTTCTTCGATCATATTAGGATTTTCCATTGATGGTGAACTGGTTGTCCAGGTAACAGCTATAAAGGTGAATCACTGATAGATTTTTTTTATGAGAACGTTTTTGTGTACTCGGAATTTTATTTTTAAATACAGTCGATCGTCTGTACGTTCACACAAGGTGATGACAACCAAAGAGAGGAAAAAAACAGAAAGGGGGAGAGAAAGAGAGAGAAAAGTTAAACCAAAATTATACGATAAAATGAATCAGCGATAAGAGGCCAAAGTTGTATAATGGTTAGTAGCACTTGACAGTTATCTCTATTTAAAATCAAAAACAAAGACATGCTGATAGGCAATGATGAAAGAGAAAAAAAGACAAAGAGCGGACAAGCGATAGCTAATTAATTTGTTGCGATTCCTTCACTCGAGAAATATATATTTCTCGAGATTTCTCGAAAATTTTTTTCAATAATTTTGTTTATTTCGAATTTTTCTTACAAGTGAGAGTACAATTGTTATTTCATTTGTTTCAATGGAAATAATCATTTGTTAATCTCTTAAATGTTTGTCGACATCTTCCTAATGATAATTACCACAATTTAAATTCAATAAGATACTTCAATATTGTTTCAGTTAGATTCATATCGAAATCAATTACATTTCCATTCTATTTAACTTAATCATTAAACATAAATAAACAATTTTTCAAATTTCCCGAGATCGATAAGAACAAAAACTTTAGAAACTTTTTCGAGACTAGAATCTCTTATTATTGTATCGTAATGTTGTTAATGAATATATATATATATATAAGCCACCTTAATGATTCCAATTCTTGTGTCAATTATCTTTAATCAATTAATCAATCTTATTGCCAACAAACAAAATAAGAAAGATAAAGAAAAAGAATTAAATTATAACTTACAAAGCTATATTTTCTTTGATGTTTTGTTTGATTTGGTGAAGGAAAGACAGATAATATCACAGTATTGTCAGAATAAATAAAAGCACCTAATTGTTTTTTTATTGGTTTAAGTAGACGAGGTAAAAAAAGCGGGAAAACTTCTTTTATATGTGAAATTTAAAAAACAAATGAATTCTATTAAGAGTTTTATGTAAGAAGCAACAGAGCAGAATTAGGCAAATACCAGAAAAGAAGAGAGAAAAAGAGGGAAAGAGAGAAAAAGAGGGAAAGAGTAAGAGAATAATAGACTGACTATATCTTACCATTCTTGGGAAGGTAGTAGCATTCTCAGCCAATGCACCTCTTACACCCTGTGGTATGTGTCCTAGTTGTTTATGTTTTATTTTAAATCATCAGAGGGCGCTAGTGTAGAGAAATTAGAAAATTACTTTCCTTTCTTTTCCTTTTTCCAATGGCAGCCATTTGATTTGAGCCAATCAGATGACAGGTGGGAAAAAAGAACAATGCAATCTTATTGGCTGGCTTAACATTGCTCAGTTGCTAGGCTACCTTTGTTTTAAGTAAGATGAGAAAAGAACAAAGGAAAGTCAATCAGCCAATCAGGAGGAAGCAAAAATCGAATGAATTTTGGCGAGAATGTTATAACTAAAAATCAATCTACCACACAAAGAAACAATTTAGAAGAGGCTACAGCGTCGTTAACTAAGATGCTCACAAATTCTTCGTCAAAGACGTCAAGGAAAAGACTTTAAAAAGCATTACATCAATCATTTTTTGTGCTTATGTCGACTTTTTTATTTTTATAATCTTCACCGTCACAGCAATGATACCTACACCTTTTTTTTACTATAAAGCAAAAACCAACGACATCGACATCTTTGTGGTAAGTAGCTTTCCTTTTCTTTATTTCCTATTCATGCCATTAACTCATTTGTGTCAGGATCATATTTTATCGTGATCGTTTAAACAACTACAATAACAATAACAGCCGTAGATTAACTTAGAAAAGAGTGAAGCATTCTGAAATAGCCAAAAATAAAACAACAAAGCACTTCTTGTAAATCAATGGCTGACGAATGTTTTGTGCCTCTGCTTTTTTTTTGCTTGCTTGGGTGAACACTCATTACGTTTGTTGTCACCATCTTGCTTCAATACAATCAAGGCTGCTTTCGAAGATCTTTCGGCCAAATTAGAAATGAGTTGAAAATTTACAGACACGAGATGAACTTTTTTTTCTTTATTTATATTTTACTATTTTAATAATGAGAGTGAGAGAGAGAGAGAGAGATAGGGAACTCATCTTTCAATCGAATTAGATTCATTTCCGGACATTTTGTCATCTCAATCTTTCTTTTTATATTACTACCAGTAGTCATTTTATCTGTAATTTTCATGTCTGCTTTTTGCTGACCATCTCACGACTATGATGAAGAGTAATTAGCCTCTATCGTGCCTTCTCTTGTTTTCTTTTTTACCCGATTGATATATAAATATAAATATATATTTATTTATATATCTATATATCTATATGCATGGAATTTGATTGACAACTGTTGTTTTCGGTGTTCTATTTTATTGTATCCTCTTGTATTTGACGTTTTTTGATAGTAAGAACAATAGTCAAAATCTGTCAATTCTTTTTAAATGTGATGAGGACATCGTAATGTTTTATACAGTTGATTGTGCTCTTATATTCTTGCTACAGATGACCGATAAAAGTTCTATTTTTTGAGGCAGACTGATATAGAAATAAGAAAACAAGAGGACCTGACATGAAAGCGTTGATCATTTCCAAGCTAAAATATGACTTGATCCCAAGTCCTTTAGCTTTTACTCCGTCTTGCTTTTCATCCGGGTGCAGTGGTCACGTTTATTGCAAATAGAGAAAAAGAAAGAAAACAGTATAGTATTTCATTCTAATTAGATTGGCGACCTGAAGACAGAAAGTGAGAGAGAGAGAGAGAGAGAGAGAGAGAGAGAGAGAAAGAAAGAATAGACAAAAGGTAATTAGTGATAATCAAATGATGAAAGAGTGAGGAGGAAGTTGGGTTATTACCCTCCAAAACTACAACGTACATTATTCCAAAACAATAAAATTAGTGAAAGAGGGTGTAACCTTATAGACCGAAGAATAGTTTTAGTGTGAATATTTTTGTGGAATTTATATTTATTGAATAATAATAGTTCCCTTTTTTTTCTCTTCCATTCCTAAGAGGAATGGTTTTGATTGAATGACTTCAAATTACCTACTCGAATGGATCGTTTTTTTGGGAAAGGGTAGTAGAATTAAGAATAATAATAATAGTAGTAGTAGTAGTTATAATGCATGCAAACAAATTTTCTAATAAAATTTAAATTGGCCAAAATTTTCCCTTGCTACATGTTCTGTTTTCCTTCTCATTTATTTTTAACTATCTCTCAAGGTAATAATAATTGTCAAATAATAACGATTCGTGCACACTGAAGCAGAATGTTCTCTTTCGTTTTCTATGATTTACCTAATGTGTTCGATTATTTTATGATCATTACCTATTACTATAACGACAATTGTTAAGTTTGTTTGGTAATTAGACATTGCATGCCTCAAGAAGAACTGACTTTATCTCTTTGTTTTGCAGTGTTCGAATTCGAATTCGAAATTGTTTGTACCATAAGAAAGGAATGATAGAATAGCAATAATAAATTGAATAGATAGATATTTCAAATAAAATTTATTCCATTATATAATAATAGAGATTGTCGTTATATATATATGTATATATATGTGTATGTGTGTGTGTGTTTATGTATGTTACCTTTCTCCTCTTAGACCATTGAACCGATTTGGACTCGAATTCGGTCCCAAGTCTTATTTTGGTTCAGGAACGTTATTAGGATAATATCACAAACCTTCATCTTTTTATCTATTTATCTTTTCAACTTTTGCTTTGCCTCTACTTCTGCTGAAGAGCACAGAGAACGTTGGCCGACCACACTGCTTGACAATTGATAGCTCAGGCAATGAAACACTCAGGCAGACAACAGAGAGAGAGAAAGAGAGGGGGAAACCACCACAGGGCTTTGTAGTTGACAACTATGCTTCTACTACAGGCTAAATTTTTTAAATTTGAACATTAATTCGATACTTTTTGCTTGGCTTTACAAAACATTCAACATTGACATCTTTTGTTAAAACAATTGACTTCGTTGGTATTCTATTAATCTTTTTATGCAACTTTATAACACGTAGCCCCTCAGGGCCAGCGGGAAAAGGTGGCCGTAGGCCACCAACATCACTGGTTAATATAAGAGTATATAGAATATATTCAAAACACCACAAAAGGGGAAAAGCGAATACAAGAAGACGAGTAAAGATAGAGGTGAGAAAGAAGCGTAAGAGGGAAAAAAGAAAGAGGAAAATGAGACGTCCTTCTTTCTATGTGTCCTTAATACTACTACTATCTCTCTCTCTCTCTCTCTCACTCCCTCCCGCCTTGAGTAAACTTTTTATCGGTTTGTAACCTTTTATGAAGAATTTTTCAAATAGAATAAGCACTTGTCTTGTTTCGGTTACTTTTGTTGTATCGAGATTTATTAAAAATTTCTCGACTTAATTTTTAGTATATTCTATATGTGCCTGTGTGTGTATCCCATGTCTGTATTTATTTCTGTTTCTGTTTCTGTTTCTGTTGTTCGTGAGAGTGCAAGAGAGAGAGAGAGAGAGAGAGAGAGAGAGAGAGAGAGAGAGAGAGAGAGAGAGAGAGGAAAGAAAGAGAAAAAAGAGACTAGTCAGCAACATACAATAATAAGAAGAAAAAGAGAACGAGGGAAGCCAAAACATAAACAGATTGAACGGGTGATAGGTATGACGGCGCATCTCACCGAATGGATATAGAAACAGGGAGAGAGACAGAAAGAAAGGACATCAAATGGAGTACTTATCTTTTTTTACCATTTTGCGGTGAAGTTCTTAACCCTGATTATTCTTGGAATTTCTCTTCCAGATCTATCGATCATCTAGATAGACCTTTTAGCCTCTCAAAGAAGGAAACAAACTTCATCCGATCCACCTCACTTCTTGAAATGAAATAAAAGGTAAGTCATTGCTTTGTTATTTATTTAAATGTTCTCTTTAACTATTTTAACATTCTTTTATCTTTTATCTTTATATTTCTTTCTTTCCCCATCCTCCCTCCCTCTTCAATGTCATCATATCAAATTCCACAAGAAAGATACAACAACAACATTTCTTGAATGTTTTATTCGAACCTAAAAAACCATTTGAACCATTTTTACGATCCACTTGAGTCTGGAGAATACTCGAGATAATATTTCAGCCTTCTACTTATTCCTTGTTGCCTGGGAAAATCATTTACATCGTCGTTCTTTCTCGCTTCCACTCTTTTGTTCTCGCGTTGTCGGCGTTTAAGTTCTATTATCACTGTCAACCAATAATTTATTTTTTTGTGTTTCCCATCTTTCGGCTGTGCAGTATTTATATAAATGATTAACAATGTAGAACACTTGAAGCACCCAAAAAGTCAATCATTACTCGTGGTCGTATTGATCCACTAAATTGTTCTCACAAGGTAAGTTCTTCTTTTTTTTATCCAAACTAAAAAGATTCGAAATATATATAGTTTCCCATTATCGATTGTTTTTCTTCCTTTCATTTTGTTATCCTTTGAGTATGTTGCGTGTGTGTGTGTGTGTTTGCTCAAATTGATATCGATCGACCTCAACGACGAAATCTTGTTGGATATGCAAATTTTTCTTTCTTCGTCCTTTTCTTTTTCTTGTCCATTGTCTCCTTTTTTTGTCAGGTTAATAACTTTTTGAAAGGAAGAGAAAAATAAAAGAGAAAATTGTGATTGAGACATTGCCTAGTCTTTTGACGTGATCCGAATCTGCCAAGAAAAGTAAAGAAAAATAATAAGACAATGTATGTCTTTATCGATTCTAATGAATCTTTCTCCTTTCTTCTGTTTTCTTTCTTTTTTCAATTCTCTTTCTCGCTTTTCTCTTCAGCCGTTCTCACGTCAAGGTGTTAATTATCTCTCTCTTTCTCTCTCCCCTCTTCTCTTCTCTTCCTATCTCCTTATTATATAACATAAAATACATTGTCATTCAAGTTTAGGTTATTGTCTTGTTCACTATTTTTCTTTGACTTTTCTTTAAAGACTTAAAATGAGGAAAATCTTAAGTTTGTTTCCATGTTTGTTTTCATGTAACTTATAGCTCGGGAACCATTTGAAGTGAGCCTAATTTTCAGCTGAATTTCATTATTTTAAAGCAAAGCTTTACAGATTTAGTGTTTAATACACACACATACACATACACACACACACACACAAAGAAAGAGAGAAGAGAGTATTCACTGAAGCTTTGAGAGAGGACATCGTATCTTAGTCTATCGTTTCACTTCTTTCCTATCATTGTGGACGTTTCTTCATTTCTTTCTTCAGCTAGAAATACGATCTCGTTTCTTCAATGTTGTTGTTGTTGTTGTTGATGCTGTCTGCGTCTTCTTCGAGGATCGCTGACTCTCACTCCCCTGTTCCATTTCTTTCTTCACAATTTCTCTTTTTATTTACTATATCTTCCCACTCTACTTAAACATTGTTGAATGTGTTTGTATGTCTGTAAGTGAGAGAGAGAGAGAGAGAGAGAGAGAGAGAGAGAGAGGAGAGAGAGAGAGAGAGAGAGAGAGAGAGAGAGAGAGAGAGAGAGAGAGAGAGAGAGGGGGAGAGAGGAGAGAACAGTTGATCTTGTTGAACGAAATCACATAAACGTTTTGGCTAGTGTGTGTATGTGTGTGTTGGTCACTCAAGATGAGTGCCCATCAACTCAGCTGGACATGCAAAAACAGAGAGAGACTATTTTTACATGCTTGTCCTTCGAAATCTCGCTAAGTGATCTCATTTTTTTCGATTGCTGTTTATTGTCCTCTTCATGTGCGCCTTTTCCCCTACATAACAAGTGGTGTGTTGATTACTATCTGCTTCTTCTTCTTCTTCTTCTTCCTCCTAACCTGTTCTACATAAACATTTGTGAAAAGAGGGACAAGAATTGTTTTGGTGATCCGTTAACTAGTCGACATTTCTAACACATAAGAATTAAATCATAAATCACGTTTGTTGAACAATCAACGACTTGTATATGGTCGACCACTTATCAACTTTTAGTTAAAGTTGGACGGGTAAGTTTTCGTCGGTCCAAGACTTACCATCTTGCCCGTTTGTGTGACTTGTCTTTTTTCAAACTTTTCTCCCAGACTCCTTTTGTCGTTCTTCCTTTTTTTTATTATTAATTCTTTGCTCTGACTTGAACCGACAAAGAATCGTAAAACGTACTGTTTTTGTTTTTATCTTTGGTATTATTATTCTATTAATTACATTATTTTTATATGATCAGTGTGTATTGTTAACCTTTTTCTTTTTTTTGTCTTCCTTCTTCAGACTAGTTCATATGAACTCAAGTGTTTGTGTGTTTAAGTAGTTATCTAAAAAGAAAAAGAAACAAAAAGAAAAAACTGGATGTTTTACTGAACGGCGTAATCGATTGAAATGAGGGTAGAGAGAGGGGGGAGAAATGAGCAAGAAAGGAGAAATAGAAGAAGAGCAACTAAAATTGAGTCCATTCGATTAACCCCTCTGCTTTTTCTCAATCCTTGAAAGAGGGGAGAGAAAAAGAGGATAGGTTTAATCACACTGACCTAAACACACATGCATATAAAAATGAAAACACATACATTTAGACTGCTAATTGTAGGCGGAGGAGGGGTGGAGGACATTTAATCAATTCGACCTTTCTCCTTCTAATCTTATCTTTGATCCCTTTCTCTCTCTCTTTTTATCTTTATCTTTCTCTTCCTCTTCCTCGCTCATTAAATTCGAAGTTAATGGACTCATCAGACTAACCTAATTGGCACACACACACGCTTCGATCGAGTTTATGTTTATCTCTCTCTCTCTCTTCTCTTCTTTTTCTCTCTCTCTCTCTTCTCTTCTCTTCTCTCTCTTCTCTTCTTAATTTAAAAAAAACCTGTGAAGAGTAAACTAAATTCTCTCTTTCTAGAGGGGAGAAAGGGTGTCCTCATTTCTGGAAGCAGAAAGAACTCTTCTGAACTTTTTATTTTCTTCAAGTTTTTCTAAATAGAGTGAGTGATTGACTCGATGAGGAGTAAGAAAAAGAAAGAGAGAACTCTCGACACAACAATCGCAAGTCTACGGGAAATAAAAGAAAATAAGTTTGAGAGAAAACTATTGTTCCCTTCTCTTTTCAGTTCCCTCACTCCTCGACTTCATCTCGTCCCTCTCTCGAAATTGTCAGGCCAAATATAGCAGTCAAAGTATCTATCTTTTTCTTTCTCGAAATCACACACATGCACTTGATGGAGAGACATAACAACAATAAACTTGTTTCCCTTTTTTTTTATTAACTTTTCCCTCCGACTAATTCTTTTTCTTTATTATTGACAGAACTTCTGTCACTCAACTTTTTTCTCATCTGGGCAACCCCTCGCCACTTATTCGGTTTCTTTATTGAAAACTTCCATAGACAGACAGCCAACCACAACAACAATCACAAAGATGGCAAAGAAAAAGAGACTCTAATTTAAGAAAAGAATAACAATAACCGAAGACGATAGAAGCGACAGGAGCAGCAGCAGCAATAACCGCAACAAATAATTTTCGTCTTCTTTCCTTCAATAAGAAAAACCAATTTTATTTCATACTCATTTTATCTTCATTTTTCTCTCATTCAGCCAGTCAATCACTATAAACTTATTATCTTTTCAAATTGAACTTTACGCATATTCAGACAAACTTTGAAGAAGAA
>CAJUYD010000120.1:0-26997 GCA_910591665.1 Ectemnius continuus
CATAGTAAATTACGCTTTCTACCTCATTTTGCGAAGAAAACATTCAGTTTTGTCAGTATCAGCCCTAGAGGTGCGCAGAACAAGAGTATTCGATTACAAGCCCCATTAACATGGTATTAATGCATATTATGTGTAAATAACATAGTAAATTACGCTTTCTACCTCATTTTGCGAAGACAACATTCAGTTTTGTCAGCATCACCACTAGAGATGCGCAGAACAAGAGTATTCGATTACAAGCCCCATTAACATCGTATTAATGCATATTATGTGTAAATAACATAGTAAATTACGCTTTCTACCTCATTTTGCGAAGAAAACATTCGGTTTTGTCAGAATCACCACTAGAGATGCGCAGAACAAGAGTATTCGATTACGAGCCCCATTAACATGGTATTAATGCATATTATGTGTAAATAACATAGTAAATTACGCTTTCTACCTCATTTTGCGAAGAAAACATTCAGTTTTGTCAGAATCACCACTAGAGATGCGCAGAACCAGAGTATTCGATTACCAGCGCCATTGGCATGCTATAAATGCATATTATGTGTAAATAACATAGTAAATTACGCTTTCTACCTCATTTTGCGAAGAAAACATTCAGTTTTGTCAGTATCAGCCCTAGAGGTGCGCAGAACAAGAGTATTCGATTACAAGCCCCATTAACATGGTATTAATGCATATTATGTGTAAATAACATAGTGTGACGAGACAACATCTGGGGCCGCCCCTGAGAATCATTCTAGAAGATTCGGGAGGCGGCGGGGAGCAACGACCCCGCTCCGATCCGAGCAGCCGCATGCTTGGATACCGCGTTGTTGATTGCGGCGGCGGCGGCTCGGCTTTCCTAGTAACGATCGAGTATAAGAATCGCGATCGCGGACCTGCTCGCCCGTTTCGCTGGATTCTCTTGGGAGAGGACGAGGTAAGACCACGGCCGCCCAAAAGAATCGGGAGAGGACGAAGCTTTGCTATCGGCCGCCTGACAGCGCAGGAGAGTACAGGAGTTAGCTCCTGGACGCCTCTTGGAATGGAGAGAACGGCTATTAAAGCCGGTCGCCTTCCGGAGGAGAGTACAGGGCAACTTCCTGGACGCCTGTGGGCTACCCGGAGAGTACAGGGGACTATCGTCTGGTCGCCTCTTGGGGTGGAGAGATCGGCTATTAAAGCCGGTCGCCCTCCAGAGGAGTGAACAGGGGTCTACCTGGACGCCGGTCATCCACGGGAGAGTACGATAGTTACTCCGGGACGCCCCAAGGAAGGGAGAGACCGGCTATGAAAGCCGGACGCCCACGCGTCGTTTAAACGTTACTAGGTTGACCGACAGAAACGGAACAACCCTGTAAAAACAATCCTCCTGTAATACAATCCTGTCTCGTTTTAATAAACCCCATTCTTATTCATTCCCAGCTTCCTGTATTTCCTGTATCCGCAACCCCGAACTAAAAACCCCCTTACAATGTTGGCGCCCAACGTGTCGGCCGATGCTTACGACCCGTCGAGCTCGGAAAAGGATTCCGACATTAACTCCGACGACGATGCGCTCTCCGACACCTCAAATCCTGATCCAGCAATACCACCCGTCCAACTCTCTCCTCACCAATTTTCCAAACTCCTGGGCTCGTTGAATGGAAGGAATCCTGAACAAGGAAGCTTTTCCAAGTGCACCGCTCGTTTTGACGGAAGCCATAATTATGCTAAAGTCGCAGCTTTCGTCTCGACAATAGCCATATTTAAGGATATCGAGAACATCTCAGAGGAGAATGCATTGAAGGGATTACCCTTACTACTTGAAGACCATGCGTCGATCTGGTGGAAAGGTGTCTGTAATACAGTCACCAGTTGGGAAGAGGCACTTGATCTTCTAAAATCAACATTCGCGCCTCGCCGGCCGCCGTACCAGATCTATCTTGAGTTATTCCGATCGAAGCAAGAAGATGGTATACCAACCGATCTGTTCATTAGTCAAAAGCGAGCCCTTCTCGCAGAGCTTCCAGAACCGCACACTGAACATGTGCAATTAGACATGATCTATGGCTTGTTGCGACTACCGCTACGGATGAAAGTTCCTCGAGAGTCTGTGTCCACCTTCCCCGAGCTTATCAAACGTGCCCGAGACTTAGAAGCGCTTGAAAAGGAGACTGCAGTGTCAATTAAGAAGATCCGTCCACCCGAGCATACTTTCTTAGCTCCTTACCCTAAAGAGCGCCGTCGCTGCAATATATGCCGTCGACCAGGACATCTGGCAATCCAATGCCGCCACCGAAAATTCGACCATACGCCGAATTCCAGGCCTCATCAGTCTTCGTCTACACCACAACCCCTGAATAAGCCCGATTTTACTCGGACCACCGAAGCCCGACCACCTTTGGCCTGTTATGGATGTGGCAAACCAGGAGTAGTCAGAAGTAAATGTCCGACTTGCTCCAAACCGAGGCAGGACCCAGTG
Source organism: Ectemnius continuus (assembly GCA_910591665.1). Lineage (NCBI taxonomy): Eukaryota > Metazoa > Arthropoda > Insecta > Hymenoptera > Crabronidae > Ectemnius > Ectemnius continuus. The sequence goes on from CAJUYD010000120.1 coordinate 2,453, forward strand.
CAGTTAGCCTTCTGTGCAGTGAATGCTGTACCAACACCAATGGCTCGACCACGTCCCATGGTTACCCTGGACATCGCCGGAGAATCAGGCTTTGCATTTATAGACACTGGCGCAAAATGCAGCATCGCGAGTCAAACTCTCTTCACGCTACTCAAAGCAAAAGGCACGAAGTTCGAGAGTAGACGCATGCAGATTGCCTTGGCTGACGGTCATCCGCGCATACGAGAAGTCCTTACCACCGAACTGGACACGAAGCTGCAAGACCGGATCATCAGAGCCAGATTCATTGTCTTACCTGGAAGCAGTGACAATAGGACACTCTTGGGCGTAGATTACATCGAAGATGCTGGGATCGCTCTTAACATCCCGCAGCGATCATGGCATTTTGTGGACGCGCCCGACATTCGCTATGATCTGCCAGAGGAACCGAACAACGCACCTTGCCTCAAGGGGGAGGAGAGCTCGCAGAATATCTCACTTATCGACGTAGACATTCTGAATGAGATCTGCGAAAACACAAGACCGCCTCCACCGCTGATGGGACCGATATCAGATGATCCGTTGGGCCTAGCAGATTATCTAGAGGACGGCACGAATGACCCATACCCAATGGATGTAGACGTGCAGGAGCCGATCGAGGGGCAGAACAACGTCCCGTTGAAATGGCCCGGCCTTGATGATCTATTCGATAAATGTATCGCCACCTTCGAATCTGCAAGGGTAGACATCGCTGCCGTCGATGTAGACGTCATAAGGGAGGATGAAGGGGTGAGTATATCACCACAAGAGAAAGTTCGACTGGAAGAATTCCTCCACAACAATTCGGATCTGTTCAATGCAGTGGGACCACCGACGGCAGAGGCCCTCCACCAAATAGATACTGGAGATCACCGACCTATATCAGTCCCGCCGTACCGTCTAACACCAACGAGGCGAGAACTCCTGAAGGCGGAACTGGAGAAAATGATGAAACACGACATCATAGAAGAGAGCGAATCACCATGGGCGGCACCTGTCGTGTTAGTACCCAAGAAGGATGGCACCACCAGAGTCTGTGTAGACTATCGTCGGCTCAACGCGATTACGGTTACCGACTCGTACCCCTTGCCCCGAATTGACGACCTCCTGCATTCGGCTAAGAAGACGGAGTATATGACAACCCTCGATTTGCAATCTGGGTATTGGCAGATTGGAGTCCGAGTCGAGGACAGGGACAAAACAGCTTTCACCACGCCTTTCGGTATCTACCGATTTAAGCGGATGCCGTTTGGATTAAAAAATGCTCCAGCCACCTTCCAACGTTTCATGGATCGCTTGAAAGCAGGGCTGGGAGACCACAATGTGCTGGTGTATTTGGACGATCTGCTCGTACTGTCGCCGACTTTCGAAGAACACCTAGACGACTTGAAGGCAGTATTTAACAGGCTTCGGCAATTCGGACTCAGGATGAATCGGCAGAAATGTCGTATCTGCTGCTCGAGGATCAGATATCTTGGTCATATATTAACGAAGGAAGGAATCGAGCCTGATCCGGAAAAGGTGAAAGCGATTAAGGATATACCAGCGCCAAAACACCTGAAGCAATTGGTTTCGTTTCTCCAAACGTGCTCATGGTACAGGCGATTTGTACCTAACTTTGCCAATATCGCCCAGCCACTGACACGACTGACAAAGAAGAAAGCTGTTTGGGAGTGGACTTCCAGCCAGCAAGAAGCCTTCGACCAGCTAAAGGAGGCCCTAACTTCATCACCTGTGCTCAGGCGCTCCGATGAAACACAGCCATACACCATCCGGACGGACGCGAGTGGGTATGCAATTGGAGCAGTATTACTCCAGGGAGAAAAAGAAAGTGAGCACCCCGTGGAATATGCCAGCCGACTCTTGACACCCGCTGAGAAGAACTATTCCACAACTGAGCGAGAGGCTCTTGCAGTAGTGTGGGCAGTAGACAAGTTCCGAGGCTACATAGAAGGAGCACAAGTCACTATTGCTACCGATCATCAGCCGCTGAAGTGGCTCATGACAATCAAATCTCCTAGTGGACGATTGGCACGATGGGCCCTCCTACTTCAGCCCTACTGTCCACAAATTCAGTACATCCCAGGACGATGCAACCGAGTAGCCGATATGCTGTCCAGACTACCGATCGAACCATGGAATGACGAAGAGCGTGTCGATGTTGCCGAGGTTGTAATAGATATACCTAATCGAGGACCAGCTATCACCAGGGAAGAGCAATTGAAGGATGACAACCTGAAAGTTATCATCACGGCTTTGGAGTCCAACACAGCAGATGATCAGCTCATGCGGTGGACAACGCGAGGCTACCTCTTAAATAACGGAGTGCTGTATCGTTATTCGCCTAATGTAGAGTTAGAAGAAGCACAACTCGTCGTCCCTGTTCACGAAAGGAAAGAGATACTAAAGGCCTACCATGACGATCCGACGGCTGGTCATTACGGTGCCCAGCACACACTCCATAGGATCATCTCCCGATATTTTTGGCCAGGGATGAGCCGCGAGATCGGAGAGTATGTTCGAGCTTGCACAGAGTGCCAAAGGTATAAGGCGAGCAACATTAAACCTGCGGGGTTGCTGCAGACTCCAGTAATGAAGCAAAGGTTCGAAGTACTTTCGATCGACCTTTTTGGACCGCTTCCACCCACGAAGAACGAAAACCGGTGGATACTCATCGTAGAAGACGTGGCATCAAGATGGGTTGAACTGTTCGCTTTACAGCAAGCCACAGCAGAGGCCTGTGGAGAAACGCTCATGAACGAAGTATTACTTCGGTTTGGTATGCCAAGGAGAATCGTCAGTGACAATGGTGTGCAGTTCGTAAGCGGAGTCATGCAACAGCTCACCCACTGCCTGGGAATCCATCAAGCCTTCACACCAGTTTATCACCCCGAGGCAAATCCTGTCGAGAGGAAAAACAGAGACCTGAAGGCCCAATTAGGCATTTACGTTGGCATAGAGCATACCACATGGGACGAGAAGCTACCCACCATACGCTTCGCGATGAATTCGGTGAAGTGCGGGACAACTGGATACTCCGCAGCGTACCTTACATTCGGAAGAGAGCTCAGGACTCCGGATGAGACGAACCGAGACTTAAGGACCATCGTTCAAGCTGAGAACTTTCTCCCTGAGATTACCCCGAAGTTGTTGGCGCTTGCTGACACCTTGCAAGTCGCCCAACAAAATCAGGAGGAACAACAGGATCGGCGAAAGGAGTATGTGGACCAACACCGGCGTCCCGACCCTGGCTATAAAGAAGGAGACTTAGTGTGGGTCACCACACATACTCTCAGTCATCGAGAGCGGCAGTACACCTCGAAACTAGCTCCAAAGAGGGATGGCCCTTACATCATCCATCGTCGAGTCGGAGCCACCAGCTACGAGGTCCGAACTCGAGATGCAGAACCAATCTGCATAGGGGTGTATCACTCCTCTATGCTGAGACCATACAGAGGAGTATCAGAAACAACACCAGACCCAGTCGTGCCAGCCCGTCGGCGTGGACGACCACGAAAGCACCCCCAACCAGAACCTGCAGATGCCACCTCGAGGAAGAGAAGGCGATAGGGTCCTGGACTACTCGCCGGGACGTCATCGTGTCCAGAGGGGGAGATTGTGACGAGACAACATCTGGGGCCGCCCCTGAGAATCATTCTAGAAGATTCGGGAGGCGGCGGGGAGCAACGACCCCGCTCCGATCCGAGCAGCCGCATGCTTGGATACCGCGTTGTTGATTGCGGCGGCGGCGGCTCGGCTTTCCTAGTAACGATCGAGTATAAGAATCGCGATCGCGGACCTGCTCGCCCGTTTCGCTGGATTCTCTTGGGAGAGGACGAGGTAAGACCACGGCCGCCCAAAAGAATCGGGAGAGGACGAAGCTTTGCTATCGGCCGCCTGACAGCGCAGGAGAGTACAGGAGTTAGCTCCTGGACGCCTCTTGGAATGGAGAGAACGGCTATTAAAGCCGGTCGCCTTCCGGAGGAGAGTACAGGGCAACTTCCTGGACGCCTGTGGGCTACCCGGAGAGTACAGGGGACTATCGTCTGGTCGCCTCTTGGGGTGGAGAGATCGGCTATTAAAGCCGGTCGCCCTCCAGAGGAGTGAACAGGGGTCTACCTGGACGCCGGTCATCCACGGGAGAGTACGATAGTTACTCCGGGACGCCCCAAGGAAGGGAGAGACCGGCTATGAAGGCCGGACGCCCACGCGTCGTTTAAACGTTACTAGGTTGACCGACAGAAACGGAACAACCCTGTAAAAACAATCCTCCTGTAATACAATCCTGTCTCGTTTTAATAAACCCCATTCTTATTCATTCCCAGCTTCCTGTATTTCCTGTATCCGCAACCCCGAACTAAAAACCCCCTTACAATAGTAAATTACGCTTTCTACCTCATTTTGCGAAGAAAACATTCGGTTTTGTCAGAATCACCACTAGAGATGCGCAGAACCAGAGTATTCGATTACCAGCGCCATTGGCATGCTATAAATGCATATTATGTGTAAATAACATAGTAAATTACGCTTTCTACCTCATTTTGCGAAGACAACATTCAGTTTTGTCAGAATCACCACTAGAGATGCGCAGAACAAGAGTATTCGATTACAAGCCCCATTAACATGGTATTAATGCATATTATGTGTAAATAACATAGTAAATTACGCTTTCTACCTCATTTTGCGAAGACAACATTCAGTTTTGTCAGAATCACCACTAGAGATGCGCAGAACAAGAGTATTCGATTACAAGCCCCATTAACATCGTATTAATGCATATTATGTGTAAATAACATAGTAAATTACGCTTTCTACCTCATTTTGCGAAGAAAACATTCGGTTTTGTCAGAATCACCACTAGAGATGCGCAGAACCAGAGTATTCGATTACCAGCGCCATTGGCATGCTATAAATGCATATTATGTGTAAATAACATAGTAAATTACGCTTTCTACGTCATTTTGCGAAGAAAACATTCAGTTTTGTCAGAATCACCACTAGAGATGCGCAGAACCAGAGCATTCGATTACCAGCGCCATTGGCATGCTATAAATGCATGTTATGTGTAAATAACATAGTAAATTACGCTTTCTACGTCATTTTGCGAAGAAAACATTCAGTTTTGTCAGTATCAGCCCTAGAGGTGCGCAGAACAAGAGTATTCGATTACCAGCCCCATTAACATGGTATAAATGCATATAGTGCGCAAATAATGTAGTAAATTACGCTTTCTACCTCATTTTGCGAAGAAAACATTCGGTTTTGTCAGAATCACCACTAGAGATGCGCAGAACCAGAGTATTCGATTACCAGCGCCATTGGCATGCTATAAATGCATATTATGTGTAAATAACATAGTAAATTACGCTTTCTACGTCATTTTGCGAAGAAAACATTCAGTTTTGTCAGAATCACCACTAGAGATGCGCAGAACCAGAGCATTCGATTACAAGCCCCATTAACATGGTATAAATGCATATAGTGCGCAAATAATGTAGTAAATTACGCTTTCTACCTCATTTTGCGAAGAAAACATTCGGTTTTGTCAGAATCACCACTAGAGATGCGCAGAACAAGAGTATTCGATTGCAAGCACCATTAACATGGTGTAAATGCATATTATGTGTAAATAACATAGTAAATTACGCTTTCTACCTCATTTTGCGAAGAAAACATTCGGTTTTGTCAGAATCACCACTAGAGATGCGCAGAACCAGAGTATTCGATTACCAGCGCCATTGGCATTCTATAAATGCATATTATGTGTAAATAACATAGTAAATTACGCTTTCTACCTCATTTTGCGAAGACAACATTCAGTTTTGTCAGAATCACCACTAGAGATGCGCAGAACAAGAGTATTCGATTACAAGCCCCATTAACATCGTACTAATGCATATTATGTGTAAATAACATAGTAAATTACGCTTTCTACCTCATTTTGCGAAGAAAACATTCGGTTTTGTCAGAATCACCACTAGAGATGCGCAGAACCAGAGTATTCGATTACCAGCGCCATTGGCATGCTATAAATGCATATTATGTGTAAATAACATAGTAAATTACGCTTTCTACGTCATTTTGCGAAGAAAACATTCAGTTTTGTCAGAATCACCACTAGAGATGCGCAGAACCAGAGCATTCGATTACCAGCGCCATTGGCATGCTATAAATGCATGTTATGTGTAAATAACATAGTAAATTACGCTTTCTACGTCATTTTGCGAAGAAAACATTCAGTTTTGTCAGTATCAGCCCTAGAGGTGCGCAGAACAAGAGTATTCGATTACCAGCCCCATTAACATGGTATAAATGCATATAGTGCGCAAATAATGTAGTAAATTACGCTTTCTACCTCATTTTGCGAAGACAACATTCAGTTTTGTCAGCATCACCACTAGAGATGCGCAGAACAAGAGTATTCGATTACAAGCCCCATTAACATCGTATTAATGCATATTATGTGTAAATAACATAGTAAATTACGCTTTCTACCTCATTTTGCGAAGAAAACATTCGGTTTTGTCAGAATCACCACTAGAGATGCGCAGAACCAGAGTATTCGATTACCAGCGCCATTGGCATGCTATAAATGCATATTATGTGTAAATAACATAGTAAATTACGCTTTCTACGTCATTTTGCGAAGAAAACATTCAGTTTTGTCAGAATCACCACTAGAGATGCGCAGAACCAGAGCATTCGATTACCAGCGCCATTGGCATGCTATAAATGCATGTTATGTGTAAATAACATAGTAAATTACGCTTTCTACGTCATTTTGCGAAGAAAACATTCAGTTTTGTCAGTATCAGCCCTAGAGGTGCGCAGAACAAGAGTATTCGATTACCAGCCCCATTAACATGGTATAAATGCATATAGTGCGCAAATAATGTAGTAAATTACGCTTTCTACCTCATTTTGCGAAGAAAACATTCGGTTTTGTCAGAATCACCACTAGAGATGCGCAGAACCAGAGTATTCGATTACCAGCGCCATTGGCATGCTATAAATGCATATTATGTGTAAATAACATAGTAAATTACGCTTTCTACGTCATTTTGCGAAGAAAACATTCAGTTTTGTCAGAATCACCACTAGAGATGCGCAGAACCAGAGCATTCGATTACCAGCGCCATTGGCATGCTATAAATGCATGTTATGTGTAAATAACATAGTAAATTACGCTTTCTACGTCATTTTGCGAAGACAACATTCAGTTTTGTCAGAATCACCACTAGAGATGCGCAGAACAAGAGTATTCGATTACAAGCCCCATTAACATCGTATTAATGCATATTATGTGTAAATAACATAGTAAATTACGCTTTCTACCTCATTTTGCGAAGAAAACATTCGGTTTTGTCAGAATCACCACTAGAGATGCGCAGAACCAGAGTATTCGATTACCAGCGCCATTGGCATGCTATAAATGCATATTATGTGTAAATAACAAGTAAATTACGCTTTCTACCTCATTTTGCGAAGAAAACATTCAGTTTTGTCAGTATCAGCCCTAGAGGTGCGCAGAACCAGAGTATTCGATTACCAGCGCCATTGGCATTCTATAAATGCATATTATGTGTAAATAACATAGTAAATTACGCTTTCTACCTCATTTTGCGAAGACAACATTCAGTTTTGTCAGAATCACCACTAGAGATGCGCAGAACAAGAGTATTCGATTACAAGCCCCATTAACATCGTATTAATGCATATTATGTGTAATAACATAGTAAATTACGCTTTCTACCTCATTTTGCGAAGAAAACATTCGGTTTTGTCAGAATCACCACTAGAGATGCGCAGAACCAGAGTATTCGATTACCAGCGCCATTGGCATGCTATAAATGCATATTATGTGTAAATAACATAGTAAATTACGCTTTCTACGTCATTTTGCGAAGAAAACATTCAGTTTTGTCAGAATCACCACTAGAGATGCGCAGAACCAGAGCATTCGATTACCAGCGCCATTGGCATGCTATAAATGCATGTTATGTGTAAATAACATAGTAAATTACGCTTTCTACGTCATTTTTGCGAAGAAAACATTCAGTTTTGTCAGTATCAGCCCTAGAGGTGCGCAGAACAAGAGTATTCGATTACCAGCCCCATTAACATGGTATAAATGCATATAGTGCGCAAATAATGTAGTAAATTACGCTTTCTACCTCATTTTGCGAAGACAACATTCAGTTTTGTCAGCATCACCACTAGAGATGCGCAGAACAAGAGTATTCGATTACAAGCCCCATTAACATCGTATTAATGCATATTATGTGTAAATAACATAGTAAATTACGCTTTCTCCCTCATTTTGCGAAGAAAACATTCGGTTTTGTCAGAATCACCACTAGAGATGCGCAGAACAAGAGTATTCGATTACGAGCCCCATTAACATGGTATTAATGCATATTATGTGTAAATAACATAGTAAATTACGCTTTCTACCTCATTTTGCGAAGAAAACATTCTGTTTTGTCAGAATCACCACTAGAGATGCGCAGAACCAGAGTATTCGATTACCAGCGCCATTGGCATGCTATAAATGCATATTATGTGTAAATACATAGTAAATTACGCTTTCTACCTCATTTTGCGAAGAAAACATTCAGTTTTGTCAGTATCAGCCCTAGAGGTGCGCAGAACAAGAGTATTCGATTACAAGCCCCATTAACATGGTATTAATGCATATTATGTGTAAATAACATAGTAAATTACGCTTTCTACCTCATTTTGCGAAGAAAACATTCAGTTTTGTCAGTATCAACCCTAGAGGTGCGCAGAACAAGAGTATTCGATTGCAAGCACCATTAACATGATATAAATGCATATTATGTGTAAATAACATAGTAAATTACGCTTTCTACCTCATTTTGCGAAGAAAACATTCAGTTTTGTCAGTATCAGCCCTAGAGGTGCGCAGAACAAGAGTATTCGATTACAAGCCCCATTAACATGGTATTAATGCATATTATGTGTAAATAACATAGTAAATTACGCTTTCTACCGCATTTTGCGAAGAAAACATTCGGTTTTGTCAGAATCACCACTAGAGATGCGCAGAACCAGAGTATTCGATTACCAGCGCCATTGGCATGCTATAAATGCATATTATGTGTAAATAACATAGTAAATTACGCTTTCTACGTCATTTTGCGAAGAAAACATTCAGTTTTGTCAGTATCAACCCTAGAGGTGCGCAGAACAAGAGTATTCGATTGCAAGCACCATTAACATGGTATAAATGCATATTATGTGTAAATAACATAGTAAATTACGCTTTCTACCTCATTTTGCGAAGAAAACATTCAGTTTTGTCAGTATCAGCCCTAGAGGTGCGCAGAACCAGAGTATTCGATTACCAGCGCCATTGGCATTCTATAAATGCATATTATGTGTAAATAACATAGTAAATTACGCTTTCTACCTCATTTTGCGAAGACAACATTCAGTTTTGTCAGAATCACCACTAGAGATGCGCAGAACAAGAGTATTCGATTACAAGCCCCATTAACATCGTATTAATGCATATTATGTGTAAATAACATAGTAAATTACGCTTTCTACCTCATTTTGCGAAGAAAACATTCGGTTTTGTCAGAATCACCACTAGAGATGCGCAGAACCAGAGTATTCGATTACCAGCGCCATTGGCATGCTATAAATGCATATTATGTGTAAATAACATAGTAAATTACGCTTTCTACGTCATTTTGCGAAGAAAACATTCAGTTTTGTCAGAATCACCACTAGAGATGCGCAGAACCAGAGCATTCGATTACCAGCGCCATTGGCATGCTATAAATGCATGTTATGTGTAAATAACATAGTAAATTACGCTTTCTACGTCATTTTGCGAAGAAAACATTCAGTTTTGTCAGTATCAGCCCTAGAGGTGCGCAGAACAAGAGTATTCGATTACCAGCCCCTTTAACATGGTATAAATGCATATAGTGCGCAAATAATGTAGTAAATTACGCTTTCTACCTCATTTTGCGAAGACAACATTCAGTTTTGTCAGCATCACCACTAGAGATGCGCAGAACAAGAGTATTCGATTACAAGCCCCATTAACATCGTATTAATGCATATTATGTGTAAATAACATAGTAAATTACGCTTTCTACCTCATTTTGCGAAGAAAACATTCGGTTTTGTCAGAATCACCACTAGAGATGCGCAGAACAAGAGTATTCGATTACGAGCCCCATTAACATGGTATTAATGCATATTATGTGTAAATAACATAGTAAATTACGCTTTCTACCTCATTTTGCGAAGAAAACATTCAGTTTTGTCAGAATCACCACTAGAGATGCGCAGAACCAGAGTATTCGATTACCAGCGCCATTGGCATGCTATAAATGCATATTATGTGTAAATAACATAGTAAATTACGCTTTCTACCTCATTTTGCGAAGAAAACATTCAGTTTTGTCAGTATCAGCCCTAGAGGTGCGCAGAACAAGAGTATTCGATTACAAGCCCCATTAACATGGTATTAATGCATATTATGTGTAAATAACATAGTAAATTACGCTTTCTACCTCATTTTGCGAAGAAAACATTCAGTTTTGTCAGTATCAACCCTAGAGGTGCGCAGAACAAGAGAATTCGATTGCAAGCACCATTAACATGGTATAAATGCATATTATGTGTAAATAACATAGTAAATTACGCTTTCTACCTCATTTTGCGAAGAAAACATTCAGTTTTGTCAGTATCAGCCCTAGAGGTGCGCAGAACAAGAGTATTCGATTACAAGCCCCATTAACATGGTATTAATGCATATTATGTGTAAATAACATAGTAAATTACGCTTTCTACCGCATTTTGCGAAGAAAACATTCGGTTTTGTCAGAATCACCACTAGAGATGCGCAGAACCAGAGTATTCGATTACCAGCGCCATTGGCATGCTATAAATGCATATTATGTGTAAATAACATAGTAAATTACGCTTTCTACGTCATTTTGCGAAGAAAACATTCAGTTTTGTCAGTATCAACCCTAGAGGTGCGCAGAACAAGAGTATTCGATTGCAAGCACCATTAACATGGTATAAATGCATATTATGTATAAATAACATAGTAAATTACGCTTTCTACCTCATTTTGCGAAGAAAACATTCAGTTTTGTCAGTATCAGCCCTAGAGGTGCGCAGAACCAGAGTATTCGATTACCAGCGCCATTGGCATTCTATAAATGCATATTATGTGTAAATAACATAGTAAATTACGCTTTCTACCTCATTTTGCGAAGACAACATTCAGTTTTGTCAGAATCACCACTAGAGATGCGCAGAACAAGAGTATTCGATTACAAGCCCCATTAACATCGTATTAATGCATATTATGTGTAAATAACATAGTAAATTACGCTTTCTACCTCATTTTGCGAAGAAAACATTCGGTTTTGTCAGAATCACCACTAGAGATGCGCAGAACCAGAGTATTCGATTACCAGCGCCATTGGCATGCTATAAATGCATATTATGTGTAAATAACATAGTAAATTACGCTTTCTACGTCATTTTGCGAAGAAAACATTCAGTTTTGTCAGAATCACCACTAGAGATGCGCAGAACCAGAGCATTCGATTACCAGCGCCATTGGCATGCTATAAATGCATGTTATGTGTAAATAACATAGTAAATTACGCTTTCTACGTCATTTTGCGAAGAAAACATTCAGTTTTGTCAGTATCAGCCCTAGAGGTGCGCAGAACAAGAGTATTCGATTACCAGCCCCATTAACATGGTATAAATGCATATAGTGCGCAAATAATGTAGTAAATTACGCTTTCTACCTCATTTTGCGAAGACAACATTCAGTTTTGTCAGCATCACCACTAGAGATGCGCAGAACAAGAGTATTCGATTACAAGCCCCATTAACATCGTATTAATGCATATTATGTGTAAATAACATAGTAAATTACGCTTTCTACCTCATTTTGCGAAGAAAACATTCGGTTTTGTCAGAATCACCACTAGAGATGCGCAGAACCAGAGTATTCGATTACCAGCGCCATTGGCATGCTATAAATGCATGTTATGTGTAAATAACATAGTAAATTACGCTTTCTACGTCATTTTGCGAAGAAAACATTCAGTTTTGTCAGAATCACCACTAGAGATGCGCAGAACCAGAGCATTCGATTACCAGCGCCATTGGCATGCTATAAATGCATGTTATGTGTAAATAACATAGTAAATTACGCTTTCTACGTCATTTTGCGAAGAAAACATTCAGTTTTGTCAGTATCAGCCCTAGAGGTGCGCAGAACAAGAGTATTCGATTACCAGCCCCATTAACATGGTATAAATGCATATAGTGCGCAAATAATGTAGTAAATTACGCTTTCTACCTCATTTTGCGAAGAAAACATTCGGTTTTGTCAGAATCACCACTAGAGATGCGCAGAACCAGAGTATTCGATTACCAGCGCCATTGGCATGCTATAAATGCATATTATGTGTAAATAACATAGTAAATTACGTTTTCTACGTCATTTTGCGAAGAAAACATTCAGTTTTGTCAGAATCACCACTAGAGATGCGCAGAACCAGAGCATTCGATTACCAGCGCCATTGGCATGCTATAAATGCATGTTATGTGTAAATAACATAGTAAATTACGCTTTCTACGTCATTTTGCGAAGAAAACATTCAGTTTTGTCAGTATCAGCCCTAGAGGTGCGCAGAACAAGAGTATTCGATTACCAGCCCCATTAACATGGTATAAATGCATATAGTGCGCAAATAATGTAGTAAATTACGCTTTCTACCTCATTTTGCGAAGACAACATTCAGTTTTGTCAGCATCACCACTAGAGATGCGCAGAACAAGAGTATTCGATTACAAGCCCCATTAACATCGTATTAATGCATATTATGTGTAAATAACATAGTAAATTACGCTTTCTACCTCATTTTGCGAAGAAAACATTCGGTTTTGTCAGAATCACCACTAGAGATGCGCAGAACAAGAGTATTCGATTACGAGCCCCATTAACATGGTATTAATGCATATTATGTGTAAATAACATAGTAAATTACGCTTTCTACCTCATTTTGCGAAGAAAACATTCAGTTTTGTCAGAATCACCACTAGAGATGCGCAGAACCAGAGTATTCGATTACCAGCGCCATTGGCATGCTATAAATGCATATTATGTGTAAATAACATAGTAAATTACGCTTTCTACCTCATTTTGCGAAGAAAACATTCAGTTTTGTCAGTATCAGCCCTAGAGGTGCGCAGAACAAGAGTATTCGATTACAAGCCCCATTAACATGGTATTAATGCATATTATGTGTAAATAACATAGTAAATTACGCTTTCTACCTCATTTTGCGAAGAAAACATTCGGTTTTGTCAGAATCACCACTAGAGATGCGCAGAACAAGAGTATTCGATTGCAAGCACCATTAACATGGTGTAAATGCATATTATGTGTAAATAACATAGTAAATTACGCTTTCTACCTCATTTTGCGAAGAAAACATTCAGTTTTGTCAGTATCAGCCCTAGAGGTGCGCAGAACAAGAGTATTCGATTACAAGCCCCATTAACATGGTATTAATGCATATTATGTGTAAATAACATAGTAAATTACGCTTTCTACCTCATTTTGCGAAGAAAACATTCGGTTTTGTCAGAATCACCACTAGAGATACGCAGAACCAGAGTATTCGATGACCAGCGCCATTGGCATGCTATAAATGCATATTATGTGTAAATAACATAGTAAATTACGCTTTCTACCTCATTTTGCGAAGACAACATTCAGTTTTGTCAGAATCACCACTAGAGATGCGCAGAACAAGAGTATTCGATTACAAGCCCCATTAACATCGTATTAATGCATATTATGTGTAAATAACATAGTAAATTACGCTTTCTACCTCATTTTGCGAAGAAAACATTCGGTTTTGTCAGAATCACCACTAGAGATGCGCAGAACCAGAGTATTCGATTACCAGCGCCATTGGCATGCTATAAATGCATATTATGTGTAAATAACATAGTAAATTACGCTTTCTACGTCATTTTGCGAAGAAAACATTCAGTTTTGTCAGTATCAGCCCTAGAGGTGCGCAGAACAAGAGTATTCGATTACAAGCCCCATTAACATGGTATTAATGCATATTATGTGTAAATAACATAGTAAATTACGCTTTCTACCTCATTTTGCGAAGAAAACATTCAGTTTTGTCAGTATCAGCCCTAGAGGTGCGCAGAACAAGACTATTCGATTACAAGCGCCATTGGCATGCTATAAATGCATATTATGTGTAAATAACATAGTAAATTACGCTTTCTACCTCATTTTGCGAAGAAAACATTCAGTTTTGTCAGTATCAGCCCTAGAGGTGCGCAGAACAAGAGTATTCGATTACAAGCCCCATTAACATGGTATTAATGCATATTATGTGTAAATAACATAGTAAATTACGCTTTCTACCTCATTTTGCGAAGACAACATTCAGTTTTGTCAGCATCACCACTAGAGATGCGCAGAACAAGAGTATTCGATTACAAGCCCCATTAACATCGTATTAATGCATATTATGTGTAAATAACATAGTAAATTACGCTTTCTACCTCATTTTGCGAAGAAAACATTCGGTTTTGTCAGAATCACCACTAGAGATGCGCAGAACAAGAGTATTCGATTACGAGCCCCATTAACATGGTATTAATGCATATTATGTGTAAATAACATAGTAAATTACGCTTTCTACCTCATTTTGCGAAGAAAACATTCAGTTTTGTCAGAATCACCACTAGAGATGCGCAGAACCAGAGTATTCGATTACCAGCGCCATTGGCATGCTATAAATGCATATTATGTGTAAATAACATAGTAAATTACGCTTTCTACCTCATTTTGCGAAGAAAACATTCAGTTTTGTCAGTATCAGCCCTAGAGGTGCGCAGAACAAGAGTATTCGATTACAAGCCCCATTAACATGGTATTAATGCATATTATGTGTAAATAACATAGTGTGACGAGACAACATCTGGGGCCGCCCCTGAGAATCATTCTAGAAGATTCGGGAGGCGGCGGGGAGCAACGACCCCGCTCCGATCCGAGCAGCCGCATGCTTGGATACCGCGTTGTTGATTGCGGCGGCGGCGGCTCGGCTTTCCTAGTAACGATCGAGTATAAGAATCGCGATCGCGGACCTGCTCGCCCGTTTCGCTGGATTCTCTTGGGAGAGGACGAGGTAAGACCACGGCCGCCCAAAAGAATCGGGAGAGGACGAAGCTTTGCTATCGGCCGCCTGACAGCGCAGGAGAGTACAGGAGTTAGCTCCTGGACGCCTCTTGGAATGGAGAGAACGGCTATTAAAGCCGGTCGCCTTCCGGAGGAGAGTACAGGGCAACTTCCTGGACGCCTGTGGGCTACCCGGAGAGTACAGGGGACTATCGTCTGGTCGCCTCTTGGGGTGGAGAGATCGGCTATTAAAGCCGGTCGCCCTCCAGAGGAGTGAACAGGGGTCTACCTGGACGCCGGTCATCCACGGGAGAGTACGATAGTTACTCCGGGACGCCCCAAGGAAGGGAGAGACCGGCTATGAAAGCCGGACGCCCACGCGTCGTTTAAACGTTACTAGGTTGACCGACAGAAACGGAACAACCCTGTAAAAACAATCCTCCTGTAATACAATCCTGTCTCGTTTTAATAAACCCCATTCTTATTCATTCCCAGCTTCCTGTATTTCCTGTATCCGCAACCCCGAACTAAAAACCCCCTTACAATGTTGGCGCCCAACGTGTCGGCCGATGCTTACGACCCGTCGAGCTCGGAAAAGGATTCCGACATTAACTCCGACGACGATGCGCTCTCCGACACCTCAAATCCTGATCCAGCAATACCACCCGTCCAACTCTCTCCTCACCAATTTTCCAAACTCCTGGGCTCGTTGAATGGAAGGAATCCTGAACAAGGAAGCTTTTCCAAGTGCACCGCTCGTTTTGACGGAAGCCATAATTATGCTAAAGTCGCAGCTTTCGTCTCGACAATAGCCATATTTAAGGATATCGAGAACATCTCAGAGGAGAATGCATTGAAGGGATTACCCTTACTACTTGAAGACCATGCGTCGATCTGGTGGAAAGGTGTCTGTAATACAGTCACCAGTTGGGAAGAGGCACTTGATCTTCTAAAATCAACATTCGCGCCTCGCCGGCCGCCGTACCAGATCTATCTTGAGTTATTCCGATCGAAGCAAGAAGATGGTATACCAACCGATCTGTTCATTAGTCAAAAGCGAGCCCTTCTCGCAGAGCTTCCAGAACCGCACACTGAACATGTGCAATTAGACATGATCTATGGCTTGTTGCGACTACCGCTACGGATGAAAGTTCCTCGAGAGTCTGTGTCCACCTTCCCCGAGCTTATCAAACGTGCCCGAGACTTAGAAGCGCTTGAAAAGGAGACTGCAGTGTCAATTAAGAAGATCCGTCCACCCGAGCATACTTTCTTAGCTCCTTACCCTAAAGAGCGCCGTCGCTGCAATATATGCCGTCGACCAGGACATCTGGCAATCCAATGCCGCCACCGAAAATTCGACCATACGCCGAATTCCAGGCCTCATCAGTCTTCGTCTACACCACAACCCCTGAATAAGCCCGATTTTACTCGGACCACCGAAGCCCGACCACCTTTGGCCTGTTATGGATGTGGCAAACCAGGAGTAGTCAGAAGTAAATGTCCGACTTGCTCCAAACCGAGGCAGGACCCAGTGCAGTTAGCCTTCTGTGCAGTGAATGCTGTACCAACACCAATGGCTCGACCACGTCCCATGGTTACCCTGGACATCGCCGGAGAATCAGGCTTTGCATTTATAGACACTGGCGCAAAATGCAGCATCGCGAGTCAAACTCTCTTCACGCTACTCAAAGCAAAAGGCACGAAGTTCGAGAGTAGACGCATGCAGATTGCCTTGGCTGACGGTCATCCGCGCATACGAGAAGTCCTTACCACCGAACTGGACACGAAGCTGCAAGACCGGATCATCAGAGCCAGATTCATTGTCTTACCTGGAAGCAGTGACAATAGGACACTCTTGGGCGTAGATTACATCGAAGATGCTGGGATCGCTCTTAACATCCCGCAGCGATCATGGCATTTTGTGGACGCGCCCGACATTCGCTATGATCTGCCAGAGGAACCGAACAACGCACCTTGCCTCAAGGGGGAGGAGAGCTCGCAGAATATCTCACTTATCGACGTAGACATTCTGAATGAGATCTGCGAAAACACAAGACCGCCTCCACCGCTGATGGGACCGATATCAGATGATCCGTTGGGCCTAGCAGATTATCTAGAGGACGGCACGAATGACCCATACCCAATGGATGTAGACGTGCAGGAGCCGATCGAGGGGCAGAACAACGTCCCGTTGAAATGGCCCGGCCTTGATGATCTATTCGATAAATGTATCGCCACCTTCGAATCTGCAAGGGTAGACATCGCTGCCGTCGATGTAGACGTCATAAGGGAGGATGAAGGGGTGAGTATATCACCACAAGAGAAAGTTCGACTGGAAGAATTCCTCCACAACAATTCGGATCTGTTCAATGCAGTGGGACCACCGACGGCAGAGGCCCTCCACCAAATAGATACTGGAGATCACCGACCTATATCAGTCCCGCCGTACCGTCTAACACCAACGAGGCGAGAACTCCTGAAGGCGGAACTGGAGAAAATGATGAAACACGACATCATAGAAGAGAGCGAATCACCATGGGCGGCACCTGTCGTGTTAGTACCCAAGAAGGATGGCACCACCAGAGTCTGTGTAGACTATCGTCGGCTCAACGCGATTACGGTTACCGACTCGTACCCCTTGCCCCGAATTGACGACCTCCTGCATTCGGCTAAGAAGACGGAGTATATGACAACCCTCGATTTGCAATCTGGGTATTGGCAGATTGGAGTCCGAGTCGAGGACAGGGACAAAACAGCTTTCACCACGCCTTTCGGTATCTACCGATTTAAGCGGATGCCGTTTGGATTAAAAAATGCTCCAGCCACCTTCCAACGTTTCATGGATCGCTTGAAAGCAGGGCTGGGAGACCACAATGTGCTGGTGTATTTGGACGATCTGCTCGTACTGTCGCCGACTTTCGAAGAACACCTAGACGACTTGAAGGCAGTATTTAACAGGCTTCGGCAATTCGGACTCAGGATGAATCGGCAGAAATGTCGTATCTGCTGCTCGAGGATCAGATATCTTGGTCATATATTAACGAAGGAAGGAATCGAGCCTGATCCGGAAAAGGTGAAAGCGATTAAGGATATACCAGCGCCAAAACACCTGAAGCAATTGGTTTCGTTTCTCCAAACGTGCTCATGGTACAGGCGATTTGTACCTAACTTTGCCAATATCGCCCAGCCACTGACACGACTGACAAAGAAGAAAGCTGTTTGGGAGTGGACTTCCAGCCAGCAAGAAGCCTTCGACCAGCTAAAGGAGGCCCTAACTTCATCACCTGTGCTCAGGCGCTCCGATGAAACACAGCCATACACCATCCGGACGGACGCGAGTGGGTATGCAATTGGAGCAGTATTACTCCAGGGAGAAAAAGAAAGTGAGCACCCCGTGGAATATGCCAGCCGACTCTTGACACCCGCTGAGAAGAACTATTCCACAACTGAGCGAGAGGCTCTTGCAGTAGTGTGGGCAGTAGACAAGTTCCGAGGCTACATAGAAGGAGCACAAGTCACTATTGCTACCGATCATCAGCCGCTGAAGTGGCTCATGACAATCAAATCTCCTAGTGGACGATTGGCACGATGGGCCCTCCTACTTCAGCCCTACTGTCCACAAATTCAGTACATCCCAGGACGATGCAACCGAGTAGCCGATATGCTGTCCAGACTACCGATCGAACCATGGAATGACGAAGAGCGTGTCGATGTTGCCGAGGTTGTAATAGATATACCTAATCGAGGACCAGCTATCACCAGGGAAGAGCAATTGAAGGATGACAACCTGAAAGTTATCATCACGGCTTTGGAGTCCAACACAGCAGATGATCAGCTCATGCGGTGGACAACGCGAGGCTACCTCTTAAATAACGGAGTGCTGTATCGTTATTCGCCTAATGTAGAGTTAGAAGAAGCACAACTCGTCGTCCCTGTTCACGAAAGGAAAGAGATACTAAAGGCCTACCATGACGATCCGACGGCTGGTCATTACGGTGCCCAGCACACACTCCATAGGATCATCTCCCGATATTTTTGGCCAGGGATGAGCCGCGAGATCGGAGAGTATGTTCGAGCTTGCACAGAGTGCCAAAGGTATAAGGCGAGCAACATTAAACCTGCGGGGTTGCTGCAGACTCCAGTAATGAAGCAAAGGTTCGAAGTACTTTCGATCGACCTTTTTGGACCGCTTCCACCCACGAAGAACGAAAACCGGTGGATACTCATCGTAGAAGACGTGGCATCAAGATGGGTTGAACTGTTCGCTTTACAGCAAGCCACAGCAGAGGCCTGTGGAGAAACGCTCATGAACGAAGTATTACTTCGGTTTGGTATGCCAAGGAGAATCGTCAGTGACAATGGTGTGCAGTTCGTAAGCGGAGTCATGCAACAGCTCACCCACTGCCTGGGAATCCATCAAGCCTTCACACCAGTTTATCACCCCGAGGCAAATCCTGTCGAGAGGAAAAACAGAGACCTGAAGGCCCAATTAGGCATTTACGTTGGCATAGAGCATACCACATGGGACGAGAAGCTACCCACCATACGCTTCGCGATGAATTCGGTGAAGTGCGGGACAACTGGATACTCCGCAGCGTACCTTACATTCGGAAGAGAGCTCAGGACTCCGGATGAGACGAACCGAGACTTAAGGACCATCGTTCAAGCTGAGAACTTTCTCCCTGAGATTACCCCGAAGTTGTTGGCGCTTGCTGACACCTTGCAAGTCGCCCAACAAAATCAGGAGGAACAACAGGATCGGCGAAAGGAGTATGTGGACCAACACCGGCGTCCCGACCCTGGCTATAAAGAAGGAGACTTAGTGTGGGTCACCACACATACTCTCAGTCATCGAGAGCGGCAGTACACCTCGAAACTAGCTCCAAAGAGGGATGGCCCTTACATCATCCATCGTCGAGTCGGAGCCACCAGCTACGAGGTCCGAACTCGAGATGCAGAACCAATCTGCATAGGGGTGTATCACTCCTCTATGCTGAGACCATACAGAGGAGTATCAGAAACAACACCAGACCCAGTCGTGCCAGCCCGTCGGCGTGGACGACCACGAAAGCACCCCCAACCAGAACCTGCAGATGCCACCTCGAGGAAGAGAAGGCGATAGGGTCCTGGACTACTCGCCGGGACGTCATCGTGTCCAGAGGGGGAGATTGTGACGAGACAACATCTGGGGCCGCCCCTGAGAATCATTCTAGAAGATTCGGGAGGCGGCGGGGAGCAACGACCCCGCTCCGATCCGAGCAGCCGCATGCTTGGATACCGCGTTGTTGATTGCGGCGGCGGCGGCTCGGCTTTCCTAGTAACGATCGAGTATAAGAATCGCGATCGCGGACCTGCTCGCCCGTTTCGCTGGATTCTCTTGGGAGAGGACGAGGTAAGACCACGGCCGCCCAAAAGAATCGGGAGAGGACGAAGCTTTGCTATCGGCCGCCTGACAGCGCAGGAGAGTACAGGAGTTAGCTCCTGGACGCCTCTTGGAATGGAGAGAACGGCTATTAAAGCCGGTCGCCTTCCGGAGGAGAGTACAGGGCAACTTCCTGGACGCCTGTGGGCTACCCGGAGAGTACAGGGGACTATCGTCTGGTCGCCTCTTGGGGTGGAGAGATCGGCTATTAAAGCCGGTCGCCCTCCAGAGGAGTGAACAGGGGTCTACCTGGACGCCGGTCATCCACGGGAGAGTACGATAGTTACTCCGGGACGCCCCAAGGAAGGGAGAGACCGGCTATGAAAGCCGGACGCCCACGCGTCGTTTAAACGTTACTAGGTTGACCGACAGAAACGGAACAACCCTGTAAAAACAATCCTCCTGTAATACAATCCTGTCTCGTTTTAATAAACCCCATTCTTATTCATTCCCAGCTTCCTGTATTTCCTGTATCCGCAACCCCGAACTAAAAACCCCCTTACAATAGTAAATTACGCTTTCTACCTCATTTTGCGAAGAAAACATTCGGTTTTGTCAGAATCACCACTAGAGATGCGCAGAACCAGAGTATTCGATTACCAGCGCCATTGGCATGCTATAAATGCATATTATGTGTAAATAACATAGTAAATTACGCTTTCTACCTCATTTTGCGAAGACAACATTCAGTTTTGTCAGAATCACCACTAGAGATGCGCAGAACAAGAGTATTCGATTACAAGCCCCATTAACATGGTATTAATGCATATTATGTGTAAATAACATAGTAAATTACGCTTTCTACCTCATTTTGCGAAGACAACATTCAGTTTTGTCAGAATCACCACTAGAGATGCGCAGAACAAGAGTATTCGATTACAAGCCCCATTAACATCGTATTAATGCATATTATGTGTAAATAACATAGTAAATTACGCTTTCTACCTCATTTTGCGAAGAAAACATTCGGTTTTGTCAGAATCACCACTAGAGATGCGCAGAACCAGAGTATTCGATTACCAGCGCCATTGGCATGCTATAAATGCATATTATGTGTAAATAACATAGTAAATTACGCTTTCTACGTCATTTTGCGAAGAAAACATTCAGTTTTGTCAGAATCACCACTAGAGATGCGCAGAACCAGAGCATTCGATTACCAGCGCCATTGGCATGCTATAAATGCATGTTATGTGTAAATAACATAGTAAATTACGCTTTCTACGTCATTTTGCGAAGAAAACATTCAGTTTTGTCAGTATCAGCCCTAGAGGTGCGCAGAACAAGAGTATTCGATTACCAGCCCCATTAACATGGTATAAATGCATATAGTGCGCAAATAATGTAGTAAATTACGCTTTCTACCTCATTTTGCGAAGAAAACATTCGGTTTTGTCAGAATCACCACTAGAGATGCGCAGAACCAGAGTATTCGATTACCAGCGCCATTGGCATGCTATAAATGCATATTATGTGTAAATAACATAGTAAATTACGCTTTCTACGTCATTTTGCGAAGAAAACATTCAGTTTTGTCAGAATCACCACTAGAGATGCGCAGAACCAGAGCATTCGATTACAAGCCCCATTAACATGGTATAAATGCATATAGTGCGCAAATAATGTAGTAAATTACGCTTTCTACCTCATTTTGCGAAGAAAACATTCGGTTTTGTCAGAATCACCACTAGAGATGCGCAGAACAAGAGTATTCGATTGCAAGCACCATTAACATGGTGTAAATGCATATTATGTGTAAATAACATAGTAAATTACGCTTTCTACCTCATTTTGCGAAGAAAACATTCGGTTTTGTCAGAATCACCACTAGAGATGCGCAGAACCAGAGTATTCGATTACCAGCGCCATTGGCATTCTATAAATGCATATTATGTGTAAATAACATAGTAAATTACGCTTTCTACCTCATTTTGCGAAGACAACATTCAGTTTTGTCAGAATCACCACTAGAGATGCGCAGAACAAGAGTATTCGATTACAAGCCCCATTAACATCGTACTAATGCATATTATGTGTAAATAACATAGTAAATTACGCTTTCTACCTCATTTTGCGAAGAAAACATTCGGTTTTGTCAGAATCACCACTAGAGATGCGCAGAACCAGAGTATTCGATTACCAGCGCCATTGGCATGCTATAAATGCATATTATGTGTAAATAACATAGTAAATTACGCTTTCTACGTCATTTTGCGAAGAAAACATTCAGTTTTGTCAGAATCACCACTAGAGATGCGCAGAACCAGAGCATTCGATTACCAGCGCCATTGGCATGCTATAAATGCATGTTATGTGTAAATAACATAGTAAATTACGCTTTCTACGTCATTTTGCGAAGAAAACATTCAGTTTTGTCAGTATCAGCCCTAGAGGTGCGCAGAACAAGAGTATTCGATTACCAGCCCCATTAACATGGTATAAATGCATATAGTGCGCAAATAATGTAGTAAATTACGCTTTCTACCTCATTTTGCGAAGACAACATTCAGTTTTGTCAGCATCACCACTAGAGATGCGCAGAACAAGAGTATTCGATTACAAGCCCCATTAACATCGTATTAATGCATATTATGTGTAAATAACATAGTAAATTACGCTTTCTACCTCATTTTGCGAAGAAAACATTCGGTTTTGTCAGAATCACCACTAGAGATGCGCAGAACCAGAGTATTCGATTACCAGCGCCATTGGCATGCTATAAATGCATATTATGTGTAAATAACATAGTAAATTACGCTTTCTACGTCATTTTGCGAAGAAAACATTCAGTTTTGTCAGAATCACCACTAGAGATGCGCAGAACCAGAGCATTCGATTACCAGCGCCATTGGCATGCTATAAATGCATGTTATGTGTAAATAACATAGTAAATTACGCTTTCTACGTCATTTTGCGAAGAAAACATTCAGTTTTGTCAGTATCAGCCCTAGAGGTGCGCAGAACAAGAGTATTCGATTACCAGCCCCATTAACATGGTATAAATGCATATAGTGCGCAAATAATGTAGTAAATTACGCTTTCTACCTCATTTTGCGAAGAAAACATTCGGTTTTGTCAGAATCACCACTAGAGATGCGCAGAACCAGAGTATTCGATTACCAGCGCCATTGGCATGCTATAAATGCATATTATGTGTAAATAACATAGTAAATTACGCTTTCTACGTCATTTTGCGAAGAAAACATTCAGTTTTGTCAGAATCACCACTAGAGATGCGCAGAACCAGAGCATTCGATTACCAGCGCCATTGGCATGCTATAAATGCATGTTATGTGTAAATAACATAGTAAATTACGCTTTCTACGTCATTTTGCGAAGACAACATTCAGTTTTGTCAGAATCACCACTAGAGATGCGCAGAACAAGAGTATTCGATTACAAGCCCCATTAACATCGTATTAATGCATATTATGTGTAAATAACATAGTAAATTACGCTTTCTACCTCATTTTGCGAAGAAAACATTCGGTTTTGTCAGAATCACCACTAGAGATGCGCAGAACCAGAGTATTCGATTACCAGCGCCATTGGCATGCTATAAATGCATATTATGTGTAAATAACATAGTAAATTACGCTTTCTACGTCATTTTGCGAAGAAAACATTCAGTTTTGTCAGAATCACCACTAGAGATGCGCAGAACCAGAGCATTCGATTACCAGCGCCATTGGCATGCTATAAATGCATGTTATGTGTAAATAACATAGTAAATTACGCTTTCTACGTCATTTTGCGAAGACAACATTCAGTTTTGTCAGAATCACCACTAGAGATGCGCAGAACAAGAGTATTCGATTACAAGCCCCATTAACATCGTATTAATGCATATTATGTGTAAATAACATAGTAAATTAC
>CAJUYD010000121.1:0-26989 GCA_910591665.1 Ectemnius continuus
CATGGTAGGATAATAGATTTCTTAGATCATTATAATTCAAAGTTTTTTTTTAACAAACATTTTAATTAATAAAAATTAAAATAAAACAATGTAGTAGCGTCCTCTAGATTGTGTTCGGAGTACTAGTGAAAGTAAGAAGAAAGAGGAGGAGGAGGAGGAGGAAACATAACAGCTGGCTGTTTAGGTTGTTGGCAATGAACGCATGCCACCCTAATTGTCTTAGCTTTCAACAAAGTTGATGCCATTTCTTGTTGGCTGAGAGCTCTTCTTTTTTCTTCTCATCCTTGGTGATGATCATTTAGCCCACGTGTGCTTGTTTTTGTTTTAATTCTTTCAACCAAATGAATATCTTCATCTATTGATTATGTCTTCAACACAGATAGCTAAAATTGATGATCATTTTACAACAAGGTTTGTATATATGATGGAAGGAAAAGAAAACTTTGGCAACTAAATTGTCCATACTTAATCTTGATATATCTTTATCCTCCTTCCAGTGTTAGCTCTGTTCTAAATCGTGAGGTGAAACAATTTGGTAAAAAATATCTAACTGATGGTGATCCAGAGACTTGTTGGAATTCAGACGAGGTAAATGATTTTGTATATTGATAATTAGATAAGAACAATAATAATTGATTGTGAATTTTGATTGGTAGGGCGAATTTCAGTGGATCATCTGCAATTTTAAGACAACCTTTTGTTTGGTTGATTTTAACATTCAATTTCAAGGTGGTTTCTCGGCTAAACGAATTGTGATACAATTTTGTAGTGATTCAGAAACACTTCATGAGACTACTTTATATCCAGAAGATAATAATCTTTTACAACATTTTACCAACATTGAATCGAACGATATCTATTGCAAACGTATCAAATTTTTATTAACCGATTGTAGTGATCTGTTTGGCCGAGTAATCGTTTATCAATTTAACGTTATTGGTTCCTTTCAATGATGGAATCACGACATCAAACTATTCTTAAACTTTCAACTATCCTTGAAGAGTACTCATGGCTGTTTAATGCTTATAATTTAGATTATTTTATTAATGAACATTGGTCGAAATTGCCAACAACATGGAAGAATTGTTTGGAAACAATGAACAATATCAAAGACATTGTATATATTCTTGAGCCAACTACTAATCAGACGAAATTCCTTTTTCCGTTATCATTATTATGTCTGAAAAAGTTATCGCTTATGATTCGTTATCGTCGTCGGATGTTGAAGGATGATGAGCTACCTGTAACATCGAATGCTACCAAAAACTTAGGTTTTGATTTTTCCAATGAATATACACTGCCAGTGAAACCTTTGACTAGTGTTGATCATATACTTTGTAGAGGAATCAAATTGAAGAAACGCCATGAGATTGATCGTCTGTGTAAGGTAATACCATCCTTGATGGCCTCCACTCCTGATTGTAATAATATAATTGATGTTGGATCTGGACAAGGTCATCTACCAAGAATATTAACACTATGCTATAATTATCGAGTCTATTGTATTGAAGCAAATTGTGATAATGTTTCCGGTGCCACCAATCATGATCATCGAGTGTTGAAGGCATTGAAAAAGTATAAATTCTCCAACATAACACCTGAGGCGATGCCAAGTAAAGTGAATTGTTTCCTAACTAATGAACATAAAATCGATGACTTAGTTGGTAATGGTGATGAGCTCAATGGTGGCCATCTTCTAATGGGATTACACGCCTGTGGACCACTCTCCAATCTAATTATTGATGAATTTGTTAATAATCCTAAGAGTAGAGCTTTGGTATTGGCCTGCTGTTGTTATATGAAGGCTGGAATTGATTTTTTTCCAATGAGTTCATTCCTAAAACAAAACATTAAATTTCAATTGAGCGCCGAGGCGAAGGAGTTGGCCTGTCATGCAGTTGAAAAATTTTTAAATAAATTTGCAACAAATGGTAACGATTAGGACATTGAAATGTGAACATTATAATTTATTTTGTCATATCTTTTACTTAGACTTGGACTCTCTCAAAGTGCATGGCTATCGGGCCTGTCTTGAGTTGATTATCGAAAAATGTTGTCCATGGCAACGACATAAGGCGATGCGTAGTGTTAAAATTGATTCATCAATGTCATTCATCGATTATGTGGCTAAGGCAACCAGAGGTCTTAATGTTGAAATTAATGATGAGATTATGAACAGTTCAATGGTATTGGAATGCCTTCAATTAATTGATCGTGTTGTTATCTTCTATTCATTACGCCTTTTGGTTGCACCAATTGTCGAACATTTTATCTTATTGGATTACCAAGATTATCTGTCCGAGCAGAAGGCAGTTAAAGAGACTTGTTTGATGCCACTCTTCGATCCATTGGTTTCACCACGTAATCTAATTCTAATAGCAAAAAAATAAAACAATTATTTTAACATTAAAATTTAATTACATTGTTTTTCTTTTGTTTTTGAATGTAATGTGAAAGAATTTAAGAATTCAAATGAAAGCTAATGGCTAAAGTAATCGACATTGGTTGTCATCAAGGCAAACAAAGTTTAGGTCAATCTTAGCTACCATCGATCAAAAGGGTATAGTTTTGGTTTTTGATCGTTCGATTTATTGGCCAACAAATTGAAGGCATTTTAGAAAGGGTTATAGCCCAAAAAAAAGATTAAAGTGTCGATCCTTAACAATTGTTAACGATGAGTATCATTCAAGTTTTGGATAAACATTTAAAGTTAACTGATAATTATTCTATTATTATCTTGTTTGATCAAATAATAAGGTAAAACATTTATTGTCTTCATCTCTCTCTCTCTCTCTCTCTCTCTCTCTCACTCTTTACCCGTATGATATTTTCTCTTTTAAATTCATGATAAAAACTTACCATTGAGATAATTTTAGTTTTTTTTTTAAATTTAAGTTATAGATTGATCCAATTTCGTTTCTATTTGTCAAACAAAAACATTGTCAATTAATGAGCGAATTGGCCAACTATTTCTGAAAATAAATAAAAATAAAGAAAAAGAAGAAGAGGAAGAAGCTTGAAGACAGCCAAAACATTAAAAACAATAATAATGATAATAATAATGATAATAATAATAATAATAAACGAAAGGCAAGCATGATAAAATCATAAGCTTTCTTCTTTTTCTTTTATTTTTAATGTTTGGAATTTTGATGAAAAGGAACATGACACAATCAAAGAAAAGCTGCTGAAAGTATCTTCCATTTTTTCACTTACTCACTAACTGGCTCACTTACTCACTCATTCACTCACTTTCAGCCTTTACCCATCACTTGCCACGGAAAGTATTCGACAAGAATCAAAGAATAGAATATAAATCTTTGCACCAGTCGAATGTGTGAACGAGAAAAGCGATTGTCTTGTGCACCTGTTTGGATTGTTTTTTTCCTTTTTCTCTTTTTTTTTTGCTTCTTATTATTTGTTGGCTGATTGCTGTTTTCATTCTATTTTTTTTAATATATTTCTTATATATTTTGGGGTGATAATATATTTTAAAATGTGCACTAAAGTCAATCGAAAGATGTCACAGGCTAAGTGCTTTCTCATTCATAATCTTTTTTTTCAAATTTCATTTCGTTATGTTTTAAGTGATTAGATTTCTTCTCTCTCTCTCTCTCTCTCTCTCTCTCTCTCTCTCTCTCTCTCTCTCTCTCTCTCTCTCTCTCTCTCTCTCTTTTTGCTTTGTTCTTTTTCATTTCTTTTCTTGGCTTGGTATCATCACACACAGCCTAATAGCATCTTATCAATTAACATGACAATTCAATTTGAGTATGAACATTTGGTGTTGTTCACATAAATGGTAGGCATACATGTGGACAGTTTTCGAGGGAGAGAGAGAGAGAGAGAGAAAGAAAGAAAGAAAGAAAGAAAGAGAAAGAGAGAGACTAATACCAATGACACCAGTCCAAATGTTCGAGTGTTTGCATATCTATTACTCTCACATTGTCATCTCACTCTCTGTCTCCAATTCACTTCTATTTATCTGTACCTTTCACCGAGTCAATGAGTCAAGTGAGAGAGAGAGAGAACGGTACACCAACCCAAATAAAAAAGATAGGAAAAGAGTATGTTCCTTTTCCAAAAAAAATCATAAGCACTGAAGAGGAGAAGCCAGTGAAGTGTTCCTTTAAAAGGATAGTCGCTCAGTGTGCTTCTGAAACTAACCGAAAACGTTCCGCCCTTCAGTGATGAGATCGAAGGAGTAAGATACAAAACCGATCAACAAGTTCCTATTGCTTACCGTTCACGCCCACTCTGGTGTTCGACTATAAATTGGCCTGCATCGATGATGAATCGGTCACAGAATATTCTTATGTTCAAAATGTTTCATTATAAGTCAACATTTAGCTTATGTTTGGTGTGCGGTGATCGAGCCTCCGGGCGACACTATGGTGTGCTCAGCTGCGATGGATGCCGTGGCTTCTTCAAGCGTAGCGTCCGTCGAAATCTTGATTATCGTTGTAAATTGAACAATACCTGTATTGTAAATGTAAACACCCGTAATCAATGTCAATCATGTAGATTTAATAAATGCCTGGAAGTTAAAATGAAAAAAGAGGCCGTTCAAAATGAACGTATCAAGGCAGGTGGTGGTGGTAATGGCCGGGTGGTGAGCATACAATCGAATGAAGATGAGGCACAGTCTACATTGAACGATGAACAATCAGATAAATTGCATACTTTCACAGTTTTGCAACCATTTCCTAAATACAAATATCGTCATAAACAGGGAGCTGATAATAAAACGATCCAACAAGACACAATGTTTTCCTCACTATTCGAAAACAAGACAGTGTCCAATTTTGAAGCCAAAACATTTGATTGGAAGATACCATCCTCGATAATTGGCCAATCAAACGTTACATTGTTCGATCATCTAATGGTAGCTGATTATCGGCTACAGCCATTAGAATCGAATCTATTCACTACCTCAATATCACCGATCACGTTTCTTCATATAAATCATATGATCACCAATATTGGTAATTATTAATCAATTTTTTTTTTATTTATTTATTTTAATTATAAATATTATAAATAACATGTTTACAGTAAAATGGTCACAGACGAAGATCATTTTCATCATGTTATCGCTTAAAGAGCAACAATATCTATTAGAGAAATCATTGAATAAGCTAATCATTTTGGATCTACTTCATTATCAATCATTAAGTCAGCCATATGTTCGATATATTGTTGAGAATTATTTCATTGATTTAAATGAACGCCCTCGACTTAGTGAATTGATACAGATGTTGGAGGAGTTGGCATTGGATAGAGATGAGATCGATGCTATCAAATTGATCCTACTTATGTACACAGGTAGGCCTCCTATTGATTCCTAGCTTCCATTGGATGCCTTCCATTGAACATTGAAATCATATCTTACCTAATTCTCTATTCTTTTTTTTATTACATTCTCTTTCAATTGTCTCATCTTAGAAGTCGAAATGAATTACCAAACAACAGCCAATCTAATGAATGTCTTCAATGAACAAGTACAGATTCAATTCTATACCCAAATGAAACGGAAGATCGAAGATGGACAAACAATGACATTACGAATGGGACGTCTTTTATTACTTTTATCAAATATGAGCCGTCTGGCTAGATCTCATTTCCATCCAATTCATTGCACCCTACTCAGATGGATACTTACTTCAAATTCAAACACCGGTAGTAGTAGTAGTAGTAGTAGTAGTAGTAGTAGTAGTAATAGTAGTAATAGTAGTAGTAGTAGTAGCAGTAGTAGCAGTAGTAGTAGTACACTAAAGTGATTGTATACCAGCTAATGATCGGATTATATTGAGCTGATTGCATCCTATTGAAAGTAGAGAGAAGCTATTAGGCTTTATTTATATAACATTCAAAATACACGTGACGGATACTTGCCAAACGAGAACAATAGGCCCTAGTTGATTACTTTTTTTTTTTATTTTTGGGAAACACTCCTTCCTTTTCTTTCTTTTTTACAAGCTTAGGCAAGTCAATTTTTTATTTATTATTTTCTTTTCACTTTTTTTTTCAATTAGTGAAAGAAATAAGTTCAAATGAACATTAATGAACGAAATGAAAGGAACCAATGAAATGAATGTAATGCAATGAGACAAAAAAATGAATGAATGAATGAATGAATGTGTTTGGGGTGTGTGCGTGCTGCGTTAATGAACATAAAACACATTTTAGGCAAACACATACATAACAACACCCACAGTCAAAACGAAATGATGAATGAAACTATAATCAATCATCTTCGATGTGTGATGGTTTATGGTAATAAAATATTCTCTTTTTTTTTTAAATTAATAGAGTCGAATGTAATCTCTTAGGGTTCGTTTCGTCAATTGGTGATCGAAAGTAAATAATAATAAAAAAAAAAAAAGTAAAATAAAAAGAAAAGTAATCAGATGTATTTTGTTTGGATGTGTTGATGAACATTTAAAGCGAAACAGTGAAAGGGGCTTGTTTGTTTGTTTTCTGCTTTGTTTCGAAATGAAACACTCATTTAGGCAAGTGGGTGTGTTGTGTGTGTGTGTGTGTGTGTGTGTGTGTGTACCTGTAAAAATTGTTAATAATTGTTACGATTAGATTTCCATGATCCACCACCACCACCACTGCCACCACCGCTGCCAACGCCGCCACCGCCGCCGCCAGCATTGTTTTTAAACCTTTTGTTTGGAGATCGAAAATTGGAACCACTGGAATAGCCATAATTTGAATTTCGATTATCATTCCGAGGCCACATGTTGTTACTATTATTATTATTATTATTGGTGTTATTATTATTATTACTAGTGACGATATTGTTGACATTGTTGGGATTATAAGCATTATGAGCATAAGGTGGAATGGAATTACCGGCTTGGTAGTCAGCATTATGCTCAAAATTTCCCGCATTGATCTTGTCGTACATCTCTTCAAGTATCCGCGGAGGAACAGGCGGCGGTGGCGGTGGTGGAATTAAAGATTGCACCAGAGCGTTCAAATTTTGGGCGAAGGTGGGGAAGGTGGGAATAATTTTAGAATCGATTGACTTGACCACATTCATCTTTCCACTCTCCTCCTCATCCGAGTTGCCCAAATCCATGTCGGCAGGTTCAAGATTAGGCTTCTCAGTGGCTTGATTATCACCACTATTATTATCAAGATAGAATTGCCCTGAATAAAGATTCGGATCGAACGTACTAGGGTTGTAAGATTGAATGGCTGGATTGTAGGACATGGAGCCAGAGTTAAGATTTAAGCCAAAGCCAGACATAAGACTAGTGAGGCGTTGATCAAGACTGCTCACTGGCTGACTCATTGAAGAGGTTGGCGTTTCCAGTTCAACTGATGATGATGAGATGTTGCCTAAAGATGTAACATTGTTGAGACTAGAGATGTCACCGTTGACACCATTGATCTTGTTGCGTACATTCTGAACGCCCAGCTCACATTTGGTGAAACGATTGACAAGCGTTGTCGCTTCCTTCAATTGTATATCATAATAGATTCTACTCTTCTCTAAAGCGACCAACAATTCTTTACGATCTTTGACTTCCTTTTCAAGGGCGGCGATGACCGATTCTAAACATTTGGTGGCTTCATCAAACTCTTTGGTAAATTGTTCGCCATAAGTTTTATCTTTCAGCTTATTGAGTAGATCAGGATTGGAGAAGTCCACTTTACAATTCACCAAATTAGTTAATCTAGAATGAGTGTGCTGCTCTACTTTAACATTACTGTTGATCTTGCTTATCACTTCGTTTATCGAATATTCTTTAACAATCTTCGAGATTACTTTGTATTTCAATTCTTCATCGCAGAAGGTGTCCTTTAAGGAGTCGATAAAATCTTTACTGTAGACGCCTCTCTCCTCCCAGATGCTGAGCACGCGGTTAATGTTTGGAATGATCTTATCATCGTTTGTTTGCTTTATCGCTTCCTTGAGTGCTTCTTTGAATTCATTTAGATAATTGAGCAACGACTTCCTCTTGGCATGTTGTACGACATCGTTGGCCAAATAGAATAAGGCCAATTTGTGTGAAGTTTTGGCTATTTATTTTGATGATTGAAGAATGGATAACAAAAAAAATAGAAGAATGTTTTCAATTAATACCTCAAACAAATATAAACGAATATATTTTCCATTACCTTTCGTATAGACTTTCAACCATGCCTCAACAATTTTCTTATAATGATTCTTATGATGTAACACCCAAAGTGAAAGAGTTTGGATACTATCCTGACTGTTCGTCACATGTTCCAACTTCTTCACTAGATTCTCTTCGTTAAATGATGAGCTCATTGTTTTCCTTATTTGTGTCTTCCTCTTCCCTCTTTAAAATTTATAAATATTCTTCAACAAAAAAAAAGGCAGCAAACATAACATAAAATGTATTAAATTTTAAAATTTTAAGACAACAGGAGAAAGCCAAAAACAAAGGAAAGAGAAAGAAAACAAATATTTTGAAGAAGAAAAAAAAATGAAAAGAAGATGGAAGATGGAGAATTGATGAAGATGATGATAATGATGATGATAATGATGATGATAATGATGATGATAATGATGATGAATAAAAATATTAGATAAGTTTGTAGCCCAAGATGATTTTACCTATTGCCTATCGATTATATCACAAGCATCACCTGATTAAAGTTGAAAAGATGATAAACATCGTTCACAATTATGTTTTTGGAAACAAAAATAACATGAGAATAAATTAAAGAAAGTAGAACAAAAACACAGTACACAAACACACGAGGGAACATAAGAGCGTAATGGAAGTGGGAAGAGAGAGAGAGAGAGAGAGAGCTCTGGAGAAAGAGAAAACACCAGACATGAAGCTTATTCATAGGCTTTCTCTGGAATTACCATAGATGTCGCTCATGTCGCCCAACTATTTCTAGGAATTGCCTTGGTGTGTGTGTGTGTGTATGTGTGTGAGATCATTTTGATAATGTTATTTTACCACTTTTTCACCTTGGTATTTTTTTCTTCTTCTAATTATACTTCAAATCTAACCATTTTTTTAAATATTAATAATGTGCGTATATAATAAATAGTCAACACTGATTAAATTGAATTATCAACAACGGTTATTTAGAATTTCATTGTATTTCCTTGTTTCTACAACAGAATCATCTTCATTCTCCGGTCGGCTCCCAGAATTCATCATCTTGAGTCATCATCATCATCATCTACATTCGAACTATTGAAAATAGATATGATACAATTATGTAATGCAATTTGTTGGAAGAAAACAAAAAGGCATTCATATAAATCTTTATCAATGTAATTGATATGATTGAGAATTAGATTGTTGCCTGTGTATTTTTTTTCTTTTCTTTTTTGTTGATCATATTATTTTTAATCAAACTGTTTCACTCTATATCGTTCACTCTAATTGTTTAGATTTTAAAATATAAAATTGAATTAGAAAAGGGAGGAGAGAGCAAAAGGTAAAGGGATTATATTTATTTAGAAATGGAAAGTTAGTGAAAGATACACATGTCTGGTTGTGGGGGGTAGTATGTGTGTGTGTGTGTGTTAGTCATAGTAGTGAGCAAGATGTGTCATTGAAGGTGGTACTCGTTTTTCAAGTTTGCCCTGGATTGTGCCAGTGATAATAATATCAAACTATCGTGCAGTGCTTTATCAAGGTGTCCGAGGGTAGAGTACATCTAAACATTGAACATAAACACACACACACACACACACACACATACAGACATACATACTTTTCCTCTCTTTCTCTCTCTCTCTCTCTCTCTCTCTCTTTATCTTTTCCTTTTTCTCTCTTTTCTCTCTTTCACATATAATGACGAAGTGTTAATGAAAGAAGAGTCGTTATCTTCAGTGAACAACGCTATTACAATTAGTATAACTTTAGCCAGTGTTGTAGAAAGTGTTTCTTTAGCGAAGTATTCAACGGTTATTCGCTTAAAGATTGGATAATCTTCAACTTAAAGAAAGAGAGAAAGAGATAAAGAAAAAGAAAATACATTTCGAGTGAAAACTAAATCCCAAGACACTTATCGAGTGACAGTGTACTATGTGTAAATGCTTTCATTATCAATGGTGAATGTCTGTTTATGGAACCATATAAAAACTGACTGATTTCTAAATTGATTTTGATTGTTCCATTTTGGGCACATAGTACATTGTCACTCGGCATTACTTTCTTTTCCTTTCTTTTCTTACATTCGATCGATAGTAATTTTTTTGCAAACACTATGGCTGAGAATGATCAGACTGTTTCGGATTGGTTCACTGAGGTTGGTGTGCTCAATTCAAACAATGTGAAAATCTCAATCAGAGTGGACAAAAAAATCGATCAGCGTGAATCTAAATTCCAGAAGATTGAAATATTCGATAAGTAAGTTTTTCTTCTTCCTTTTTTTGTTTTTCATTACCATTTATCAATTTGTGTTTCATTTTATTTTGATATCTTGTCGTCTCTTCTTACATTTGATTTGGTTATCATCTTTCGTTTCTAAACTTTATTTAGTGAAGTCTTTGGCCGATGTCTTGCATTGGATGATGCTATCCAATGTACTGAGCTTGATGAGGCTTCTTATCAAGAAATGATCTCTTTCCTACCATTGAACATTCATCCAAATCCTAAACGTGTGTTGATTATTGGCGGTGGTGATGGTGGTGTGGCACGTGAGGTGCAAAAGCATCCATTAGTTGAAGAGATTGTTCAATGCGAGATCGATGAAGAGGTGGTCAACGTTTGCAAGAAATATCTCCCTTTTATGGCATCTGGTTTTGATACACCAAAGATTAAATTACTATTCGCCGATGGTTTCAAGTATGTGCTTGAGCATAAGAATGAATTCGATGTTATCATCACTGATAGTTCGGATCCAAAAGGACCGGCTGTTGCATTGTACGAGACTGACTATTATAAGGCATTGTATGAATGTCTCCGTCCAAATGGTGTTATCTGCTGCCAGGCCGAATCCTATTGGTTTGATTTGGAACTAATTAGCCAATTGTTGGAAAAGGTTCGCGCAATTTTCCCATCAGTATCTTATGCTAGCACTTCCGTTGCCTCGTACCCTTCGGGACAGATTGGTTTCCTAATTTGTTCAAAGCAAGAAGGACAAGTATTCAATGTGCCAGTAACCAAGTTCAGTCCAGAACAAATCGACTCAATGAAGTTGAAGTACTACTGTCCAGAGATGCACCATAGTGCCTTCGTTTTGCCCGTCTTCCTGCGAAAGGTAAGTGTTTGCTAGAAACAGGGACCTTAGGAACTTTTAATTAATCAAAACTTAATGTTTTATTTTTCTTTATTATCATTCTGTTTTACAGCAACTTAAGCTACAATGATTACTAATTAATCAATTAACATTTTGAAAATAAAATCGGTGATGTTAAATTGAAATCCATACATTTAATAATTTAGTTTTAATATCGATTTTGTTTAAAGACGCATCTGATTTGTAAACAGTGCGTGGTATTTGCATGAGATTTAATTGGACATTTGATAATCTGATGCCCAGAGGGAAAAAAAGACTGATCTTACTTAGTGGCGACGTATTTAATTAGATCAATGACTCGGTTAGAATAGCCATACTCGTTATCGTACCAGGAGACAAGCTTGACAAAAGTTGGAGTCAGTTGAATACCAGCCTTAGCATCGAAGATCGAGCTTCGAGAGTCAGTAAGGAAATCGGCGGAGACGACCTAAAGTGGCGATGATGCAAGATGTTTAGTTAATAAGGCAATCCTTTCACATATATAGTTAACTATATAGCTTACCTCCTCCTCGGTGTAACCGAGAATTCCCTTCCAACGATCACTGGCAGCAGCAGCCTTGATGGCATCCTTGATTTCATCATAGGTAGCCGGCTTCTTTAGGTTAACGGTAAGATCAACAACAGAAACATCGTGAACGGGAACACGGAAAGCCATACCAGTCAACTTGCCATTCAATTCGGGAATGACTTTACCGACAGCCTTGGCGGCGCCAGTAGCGGCAGGGATGATGTTCTGGGCGGCACCACGGCCATCACGCCACAACTTTCCACTTGGTCCATCAACAGTCTTCTGAGTAGCAGTAATAGCATGGACAGTAGTCATCAAACCATTCTCAATTCCAAAGGTGTCGTTAATGACCTTAGCCAAAGGAGCCAAGCAGTTGGTGGTGCATGAAGCGTTTGAGATTATAGTTTCCTGTGGGTTATACTGTTCGTGATTCACACCCATTACGTACATTGGGGCATCGGCAGATGGGGCCGAGATGACAACCTTCTTGGCACCACCTTGCAAGTGAGTCTTGGCCTTTTCAATGGTAGTGAAAACACCAGTCGATTCAACAACAATATCAACACCAGCCTTGCTCCATGGGATTTCGCTAGGGTTGCGTTGCTGGAACACCTGGATGGCCTTGCCATTGACATAGAGGAGACCACCTTCCTCTTTCACCTCACCCTTGAAACGACCATGGGTTGAGTCGTAACGGAACATGTAGACCATGTAGGCGACATCGATAAAGGGATCATTCACGGCGACAACATCAACACCCTTCTCGACGGCAGCACGAAGGACAAGACGTCCGATACGACCAAAACCGTTAATACCAACCTTAACCATATTGTTCTATAAAAAGAAAGAAAGAAAGAAAGCAACAACAACAACAGAAAAAGGAGTCAACATTAATATGACAGTTTATAAAAA
The DNA here is from genome assembly GCA_910591665.1 of Ectemnius continuus. NCBI lineage: Eukaryota > Metazoa > Arthropoda > Insecta > Hymenoptera > Crabronidae > Ectemnius > Ectemnius continuus. Next base: position 12,671 of record CAJUYD010000121.1, read on the forward strand.
CATAGAAAGAAATCCCAAATCAAAAGAAATAGTAAACAAATCAATTGATCAGATAGTAACCAATACCAAAAAACCATCAAAGGAAAAACCTTTATAAAAAAAAACTTACAAATTTGCAAAAGTCAAAGTAAAAAAATAAGAATGAGAGGAAAAAAAAATGAAAGCAAGTTCGAATGTAGAATGAAAGTGTTGGGTTGAAGACAGTGTGGCTTTAATGAAAGTCAGACTACCAGTGAAATGAGCTAAACCAGTGGCGAGCATGCGCCCGTCGAATAATTGACTAACTCAATTGATAGAAAGCAGGCGCACAACTAACCTTCAATGTCATTCGGACAGGAGAGAGAGAGAGAGAGCTGCTGGCTGGCATACATTGTACAACACTTAGCTGCTACATGACTTAAGGTTATAACATACACTCTGCTCAATGTTCTTCACACACACACACACTCTCTCTCTTAAACCAACATATAGGATGTTAAAAGTCTAACACCATCATCATCATCATCATCACCAATCATTTTCAATATATACAATTTTGTTTTCATTCGATAAGAAATGTTTCGAAAAATCTATAACTTTTAAATTAATTAAATTGTTGTTATTTTCTTTAAGATAATCTTGATTGATAATCTTTTGTTTCCCATCACCACCTCCCCCCTCCTCTTTTCTTGAAAATAATTTGGAAGATGAGAAGAAGGGGAAATGAAGAAGAGGACAAATAAAATTGAAAAGAAGAGAGAGAGAGAGGAGAATTATTCGAAAACAAAAAAAGAGCATCTTACCAGTTGAGTATGTGCCAACCCAATCGTTTAAAAGAAAAAAAATGGGAAAAGCATGCGCACCAACAGCATCATGTAACTTATTGAAAAAAAAAGAAAGAAGGCAGGCGAAAATTATCATCTCTCTCGTAATTTTGATAAATCAAGACTTGTATATATATAAATATATATTTATATATATACATATCTAATTGATTTCAAAGATAATCTTTTCTTCATTTCTTTTTAGTCTTTACAACCTTTACACACAATTAGAGGAGAATAGCGTCCGTCTTAAGCAACATCAACAACAACAACAACCATCATCATCATTATCATCATCATCATCCTCAACATATTCGAATGAGCTATTTGTTGTTGATGATGATGGTGTGTGCAATTTTTGTTTTGTTCGTTGTATTTCTCGAAACATTCAAATTGTCAGATTGTTTGTATATAAATAGGAAACATCTTAGAAGAATGTATATTAAAGGCATCTAAAAAGGAAGGAAGAATCTTAGGATTGTAACAAATGAATAATGATAAATGTTGAATTCTGTATATTTTTTGTTGTTGTTGAATTTTTCTTTACATTCTGTGAAAAATAAACACTTCCAAAGGATATAGAAACAATATTTTACATTAAGGTAAATTTTGTTTTGGTTTATAATGAAAACAATCATTTAATTTGTTTTTTTTTGTTGTTGTTTGTTGTTTGTTGTTTGTTGTTGTTGTTAGAATATCATTTACCGTGTTAGTAGTATTTTTGGCACTACAATTAGACTTGTACAAAAGTTGATTCCCTTTAGATGATGACTTGGAGTTTAATGTTTTACTTTTAAATGAAAGCTTCTTCATTCTTGGATTACCTTGGCGGGAAGGAAAGGGCAATAGATGAAAAGAATATAGATTATCTGGTTGAAACTAAATGGTTTTAAAGTGGATAGTTATTTGTTTTAATTGATTTTTTTTATTGATCAACTTTGGCTTTCAAATAATATTGTGTACAATTCGAAAATCGAATTTTATATTTTAATGTAAATATAATATCAGGCGGACATTAATTCAATGACGTCCTTATGGGTGTGTTCTTTCTTTCTTGCTCTTTCTCTCTCTCTTTTTCTCCTTCTTAACCGTTTTATGTTTTAGACACATTTCAAACACTCACATCTGTAAACAAACAAACAAACAAAATTCTAAACGATTACCAACTATATATCATAGTTTTCTTTCTTCCCCTTTTTAAACTTCAGCCAGGTTATTGATCAAAGATCACTAAAAAAATGTTATCAACCAACAATATGTTCTATCCTGTGGTTGATCTGTTTTGGATGGGTAGCCTCCTTCCTTGATTCGGTTAATAGTTTAATCGGATAATTGGACATCGCGTTTCCTAAAGTTCATAAACAAAAAAAGAAATGTTTCTTAGAAAATCCTAAGAAAAATTCTGTAATTAGCCAAGTATTACTCGATGAACATTTATTTAATCATTGATTTACCTCTGTATTGTATAAAGATAAGACATTTTACACTATAATCTAAAACAAAACATATTAAGTCGCTTATGATATAGCATGGCAAATTATTTTAAACTCTATCCTTTTTAAAATCTCTTTTTATTATTGGGACGCATACATCTTTCCTAAGATTGATCCTCAATCTAGCTCGATTCTTAGGATGTTCAACACAATATCTCTAAATTCGATCTTACCCAATCACATCAAGGATTCGAACCAACGTTTGGGTAAACTCCACCAATGGATTTCCAATCAATTAGTAATTAATACGATTTCCATTCTTATGTTTAGAAAATGAATTAAAATGAATTTATTATCATCGGATTCCTTGAATCCTTTCGTACCGGTGAACATGTTAAGCATATTCATTTTTACTTTTTTTCGATTTTCTTTCGCTCATAAAATTGAGGCCAATATCTTGTCCATCCTCCTTTCGTTTAGCAATGATGGCGTTAATCTTTTGTAAATCTCTATCCAATTTAGCCTTCTCCTCCTTCTTTCCTTTCTTATTAGATCGATTATCGTTAGATTTGACACCATATTGATAGGCGGCTTTAGGTACCGCCTCTCGGTTGCTCATATAGTCACTATACTCTTCAGGCGTATCAAAATCCCATCGATTAACTGCGCCCTTCTTCTTGGTGGTGTCCATCTTAGAATAGTCGGCTTCATCATCACTATCGATAATGGCATCGTCGTTCTCTGGTGCACCCGGATAGCATTCAGCATAGCTATCAGGTTCATTCTTCACTCGTGCCCGTTTTCTAATTGAATTAATATTGTCCGACTTGGCAGCCATACTACCGATGACATTGGCGGCCAATTCGAGAGCTCTCTGCTCATCAGTACGTTTATTCGAATGATCCGATTCAAATTGATTCGATTTTTCATTCTCAAAGTATGAATGTTTCGATTTAGAAGCACCTTTGGAAGTATCATTGCTTCCCTCATCACGATCTTTATCACCACGTTTGGTGATCACTGGCACATAATCATCGATATCATCATAAATGTTGTCCTCCTTATCGACAACTTCATCTTTCACAGTAACACCAATCGGTCGGCTCATCTCTATTTTACCTTTTCGAATTTTTTTCGAATTACCTTCCGTTCTGAGATTCGACCAAATTTGAATAAGTTTGTCGATAACAATTTTGTTAGTGCTGATAGAATTGTACGCTTCATTGTTCATCACTTCAGCCTTACTGAGAATTATTGTCATTGGAATATCGCTTTCGGAAAAGTCATCGGCTAAAAAAAACAATCATAGAAATTAATGAAAAAGAAAAGACAATCATCACAATGAACAAACCTAGATTGTAATGATAAGACATTCTTCCATGAACAAACAATTCATTCTTTTCACTGTTCACCTTCTTATGAACAATTTTGAGAATATTTTCACCAAATTTCGACTTGATGGCATAATGATCTTGATCATCGAACGATATATCGACTAGCTTTCCCAATCCTGCTTGACTTTTCTTTTTTTGCTCTTCCTCTCTCTTGGCTATCTCCTTTTCAAGCTGTTCTCGATATTCTTCTTCCTCCTCTTTAGTTTGAATTTCATTTTTAACTTTTTGAAGGAGAACATAATCGAGACCTTTGACAAGATGGGTATGCTCCATATCACCACCAAGATATTTAGATTCTTGAATAACTTGCTTTCTTCTCTCCTCGGTATCCATATCAAAGGTAGCCGGTCCAACAGCATGATAAGCTTTAGTCTGTAATTGATCAGTGGAGCCACCATTTTCTCTTCTTTCTTTAGCACGATCACGATATTTTTTGTTCAACTCATTTAGTACATCATCCTCTGGCTTACGATGAGTTTCATAAAATTTCTTCTTCTTCTTTTGAATCTCATTTGTTTCACTTTTAGGCTGTGGCTGTTTAAAATGTTTACTTCTTATAGAGCCACGAACCGAACCGGGAACAGGAGTGGAACTGGCTGAATGTGTAAGCACACGAGGTGTCATCATCAACTTCCTAAAATCACTATTGGTCAACGGTTGTGATTTATCCTCTTCCGGTTGTTTACGTAAAACACTTGAGGCAGGAGCCAAAGGATTGGAAAATTTTTCATTATCCATTATGGTAGATTATATTAAACAAATCAATCTGGAAGATGAGAATCCAATTAAAATTTTTCAAACTATTCCAAACAAAATAAAAACTTAAGACTATTTCCATCTACCCTTAAGGCAGTAAAGAGCCTTGTGTCGAAATAGCATAACATTGAATTGTTGTTCTCTTTGGAATTTAATCTGACATCATAACAAACAAACAAACATACAAAAATAATTCGACGTAGTAAAAATGTAGATTTCTAACAAGATGAAGTTTAACGCTAATTTTTGCACCAGTTTAAGCCATCAAAGGCTGACATTTCAAACATTTTTTTCATTGGTTAAATATTCAACTGGCAATTATTATCAATTGATTTCCTCCTCATTTAAACGTACGCAAATAATCTTTCGATATGCCTTCGGCAGGAGGATCACCGAGGCACGTTCTCCGTCGGTCAATTGTTATTCGATCGTCTCCAATAAGGCACCTCAAGTAAACAATTATACTCGATTATCTCTTCTTAGTCGTTGGTATCAACAGCAACAGAATCAGCGGAAATCTGAGTTATTTAAACAAGTTAGACGATGGGGTGGCTCGGGTGTTTCTTTAAGTCTTGTTGGTGTATACATAAAGGGTAAGAATGGTTATCCAGTGCTTACACCCGAGGAGAATTCAATTAATTGGACACAATTTTTCACCTCTGTCACTGAGAAAGTATTTGATTTGAAAGAAGTTCGCGAAGATGTAAATAGTATCGATTTGATTCAATTCAATGATAACATCTCAACAGGCTCTCAGGGTTCTGTCTATAAAGCACAGATTAAATCCAAAGCAGGTGATAAATCAGAAGATGTGGCGGTGAAGATGTGTTTCAACTTTTCCATCGAATCGAATGCCATGTCAATAATCAATGCTACTATCAAAGAATGCATACCCTACAATGGGAATTTTGCTTCTGATGTTATTGTACCACGTCGTCGTAAGCTACCTCCTCATCCGAATATAGTCAAAATATTATCTGTTTTTGCTGATCAATTTGTACCACTCAAAGAATGCAATGAATTGTTTCCAGCAGCATTACCACGTAGCTTAGGTGGCTATGGTAGAAATATGACATTGTTTATCATTGAAAAAATCTATGACATGTCACTTAAGAATTATCTTAAGCTTTATAAACCAAATTATAAACAATCGTTAACAATGCTAACACAATGTTTCAATGCTATCGATTTTCTTGTTAAAAATGGTATCGCTCATCGTGATATAAAGCCGGACAACATTCTGGTTAATTTAAATGATGAAGAGAATGATTCCCCATGGATTGTTCTTGCTGACTTTGGTCTATGCTCTACCGAGTTACGATTACCATATCAAACCTTTGAGGTTTGTAAAGGTGGTAATCCAGCCTTGATGGCACCAGAGATAAAGGCGGCCTTGCCCGGTCCTTTTTCAACTTTGGATTATACAAAGTCTGATCTTTGGGCTATGGGTACCATCGCCTATGAGCTGTTTAATGGAAAGAATCCTTTCTATAATATTCATTTGGATAGTTTAACTTACAATGAAAGTCAGTTACCTAACTTTCCAATTGAATGTCCAATAATCTCTCAATTGATTTATCTTATCTTATCGAGAGATACCCGAAATGTTAGTCTTTGAGAAAATTGTTTAATCTAATAATTTCATCTAATGATTCTATTTCTTTTTTCATTCCAAACAGAGGCCAACAGCTCATTATACCTCGGAACTACTAAGTATAATCAATCAGCTAGGTGTGAACAAAATGAAGGCATTGCTTAATTGTAAACAACATCGTGAGATGAAGATAGCCGAATGGTATCGTCAATTCAATTATCAAACACTTTATGATATTATCAATGGTATTGTAGACAAGGAAAGTACACATTTTAGAATGAAGCTTATGTTTCTAACTTCTTTCAATGTAAAACGAATTTGTAACATCTTCAATGATCCATTGACTAAAAGTTTATTTGTGAATTGAAAGGAGTATAAGGTAATAATAATCAAATAAAAAACAACTATAATTGTCCAATTGTTTTGCCATCGATTTTCAATTATTTACAAACTTTGGGGAATTGCAATTTGAGAGGGAAATAGAAAGAGAAGAGAAAAAAAAACACATTTCATTTACCACAATCGATTGGTTTTTTGTTTTATTTACGAGACGTTGAAGTATTGCTGTTTAAACCGGACAACTTTAATTCCTTCCAACGTTGAATTTCAAGTTTTAATTCTTCATCTAATGAAAAAGATAATAATAAGTAATTAGTAATGATAATAATAATAGATAAAGCTTGCGCTTCGTAATAGATTGAGCTTACTAGGCAAAAGCATATCTTCAGTCAACGGCTGCCTATTGAATGGATCGGTAGAAGCGTTGAGTAGATGGCGTACGATGACTGATCGGTCCATAACTTTACCACTTGGTAGAATGACTGGATCCTCCATAATAGTGTCCATCAATGGATCACGATATTGCTCTGGTGCATCACTAAAGTCAATCTCCATTTGTTGTTTCTGTTTTAAACGAAGTTCAACATCACGGGCAATATCACTGAATGAATCAATTTTGAATTGAAATTTGACATAAATTTTTTCCATCTTTTGGAGAGCATTTTGAAACAATTCTTTACTATAAGAACGTTCATCATTGACTATTGACTATAGATGGAGAAGAAGAAGAAGAAAAAGAATTAATCAAGCTAGAATCAAATGAATACCATTCTTACCTGATAGAATTCTTCCGAACGAAGATGAAGATAGATATCAGTAATCTTATCAAGCAAATATTTTGGATCCCAGCCATATTTCTCTGGATTGGGTACCTTAAGTGTCTTACATCGTTTATCGCACAACTGTTGTAGATTGAAATTTAACATGGCTGCTAGACGATCACTCAGTTCCTAGATTTTAGCATAAACAACAACAAAAAAACAAACAAAATTAAACTTTAACATAAAACAAAAACAAACAAAACGATAACTTACCGCCCGTAGAAATGGTTTGCGAACAGTTCGAGTTAGATAATGCAACATATCGACAGTCTCCACGGCAAGTGTAAGATAAGATCGGCAGACTCTTTCATCCTGCTGTAGTTGCCGTTCCCGATTCTCAATGTCCTCCCTACTCAATTGATTCCATCGATCGATGTCCTTCTTATCAACATTGTACTCGTGAATGCGTTTCAATGATACTAATGCCTCATCCAAAAGAAAGGTGGTATCGTTCATGAGCATGTTGATGAATTTAATGAAATTCTTCTCGCCAAGCTGGGCCTCACCAATCACATCGGCCTGATGTTCAGGATTCAACCAAACTGACTTGAAGATAATACTGATGTGATAGCGAACACTAAATTTATCATAGAATTCATTCGACGAACCAGTAGTTTCAATGTCTGTATAGAATTGCATCAATGCCCGAACGAGATTACCTTTCGATAATGGACAATCGATGACACGCTTTTGTAAAAAGGTAGTATGAGGATTGATGATTGGACTCGATAAAAAAAGTATTTCAATAAATTTGGCTGTGATGTAAGGATTGGCGATATTTTGTGAGGAACATATGACCACAATTATAAAATAAACTAAATCGTCCAAATTCGATTGCATCAGATTCTTTTCGATAACCGATGGACAATTTTGCATTGTAAACAATAAAAAGTCGGCAATATCTTCAATAAACCAATCAGGATAGCTTTGAAAAAGTTCCGGCAATGGTTCGGGTAATGGAAGATGATTTTTAAAATTAAGAACATCGAATAAAAAGGTGATGAGCTTTAGATAGAATTGTGTACAGCGTCTCATGAAATGTTCATCGAAAAGGCTCGTCTCGGCACATATCTTTGCTTTATGAAATTTGAGCATCTGCTCTTTACAACGCTTCAAACGACCCGATACTTGACTTGATGGTGTATCCTGTACCTCTCTGGTAAACATATCAATATGACGACTAAGCTCACGTATTATCCGTAGGCGACGATTATATTTTCGCTGGCATGGAATCAAACTTAGATGATGAGCATATAAGGTTTGAAAGAAGCATTGAGTATTGAATGAGACTTCGCTCCATTGGAAGTCAACCTTGCCATTTAAGCCGCTTATCCAATTATCAACTTGTGCCAAAGTGTATTTGATGCGTGAATCATCTTTCTTAGCCAACTTATTCTCAGGATGGAATGGATACATTGGATCAATCTTTCCCGTCTCAATTTTGACTGAAAGAAATTGGAGTACACTGGTAAGATTGAATAGGAAACCATCGCCAGCCAATGCCTTTTCCTCAGATTGCAACTGTGAACGATTACGATTACGATACAATGCCTCCGTAATGTAAGCCAATGTCTTGGAACGGCTTGATTTATTGATCAACAATGTTCGAAATGCTGGGAAGAGGGCATCCTTTCTTATATCGTTCAACATGTTTTGTAGATTCATTGAGGTTTGCTTTACTTTATCAGCTCCATTCTTTGTTGGATAATACTTTTCAACAATTTTTGGCTAAACAATTATCAAAATTATCATTATTAAACATATTATTGTAAGATTTAAAACTTACATCATCTTCAGCAAAGGCAGATAATTGTAAAAATGGTGCCATAAAGGAGATACGTGCAATCTCTCTACCAGAGGAGGCTTCAACAACCGATTCTGGTAGCCAATAATTCAATTGAACAATCTATATTTATATAGAACAAAACATATTAAATTCAAACTTTAACTACAGCCTTAGATGATAAAGAAGAAGTAAAACAAAAACAAAAACAATTGAAACATACCAAATCAGCGATCGGATTAACATTAACATTATTATGCCTAACTATTATAGAGCAAAGATGTGCCAATGCATTCAATGGTAGCTGATAATGATTCTCATACAGCAAGGAGCCATAGACATGCATATCCATGAAAAGATTGAACAATAATGGTTCGAATAATTTCTTAAATTGATCACATAATTCACGATATGCATTAGACACTAGATTATTGATCATCAATAATGGTAGATGATTATGATACATCAATTGTAATAGAAAATTATAAACAGGTGGATCATAGCCAGAGTTGATCAAAATGAATGAAATGAAATTGGTTGCTTGGGTGCGCATTGTTTCGACTAGTGCTTTCATCGCCACAAGATCATTGAATTCAAACATTGGCTTAGTCATCTCATTCTCCAATCGTTTCAATGAATCAATTATATAAGCTAATGCTAAGATATATTTATTCAATTGTTCGATAAAGTCGAATTCAGGCACATAAAATACCACCGACATATTTTTAATGCTCAATTGTTGAAAATATTCATAGGATCGATCAAAGGAATCATTACCTATTAGATTCGAGATGACATCCATTATTATAAAATGTATTATATTCTTTTGTTTTTCAATATCAATGATGTTATCATCATTAAGATCGGTCATTAATTTAACAACCACTTTATAACCATTATTATTGATTATGATCGACTTTCCATTTTTAATATTAATGGCAAATATTTTCGAGATTAGATTAAACATTTCATGCGTCACTTTGGCAATATTATCCTTATCATTGACATTTTCCAATTCACCTTCAACAGTAGCCGGCTTATTCGATAATGTATTCGATTCGAATGAGGTGGAATTATCACGTTGGCGTTTAAGATTTTCACGCTTCTCATCCATATCAACATCCATATTTTCGATGCCCAAATCGACATCACACTTTTCAATATCCATCTTTGAACAAAATGATTCGTTAGGCATTACTTCATAAGATTTCAATGAATCAATATCATCATTGGAATATTTTATCTCTTCTTTACAAGATTGTTGTAGTTCACCTTTATCACGATTAAGGCTTGTGTTTGAAAAATCTTGAAGTATCTTTGAACTACTCTGCTGCTGTTGCTGTTGTTGTTGTAACTGTTGCTGTTGTGGTTGATGTGGTTGTTGATGTTGATGATGATGATGCTGTTGTTGTTGTTGTGGTTGCTGCTCTTGCTGTTGCTGTTGCTGCTGCTGTTGTTGAACAGAAATAGAAGAGTTGTTGTTCTTTTCCGATGGATTCGCATCCACTGATGACACTGAACTTGTTTGGCTTTGGGTGTTTGCACACGAGCCAGCTAATCTTGCTAATCGTTTACGACGTAGCTAAACAAGAAATTATAAAAAAAAACAAATTTATACTCAATGTTTACAACATAACAAACAACAACAACAACAAAAAGAGAGGAGGGGTAGGAAGAAACAAACAAAAAAAAAGAAAGAAAGAAAGAATGAAACACAAGTTCGACGACAAAAAAGATTCAGTTAAACCTTAAGCACTTTATATTTAATCTAACTTATTTTTTGCATTTGATTTTGATGATTCAATTTCTCGTTGAATGTCTGATACGTAGAGTGCTACATCTTAAGTGCTCTTTTGTTGTTGTTGTTCGTTGCCACTGTTGCTTAAACTTAAACTTTAAGAATAAAAAGTAAGAAAGCTACAGCTACATGGCAAAAAAAAGAAGAAGAAAGAAAGAAAGAACACAAGAGTGTCATACCAAATCATTTGAAGGCATACAAAATTAAAGGGGAAACAAGTGAATGATGAAAGAGGAAGAAGAGCATACCACGACAAAGTAAACATCGACGCCAATACAACACACCAAAAGGGAAGAAAGAAAAGGAAGAAGAGAAAGGAAGAGAGACAACACACACACACACAACTTGTCTAAAAACATTAATATTCTTTTGCTCTTCTTCTCTCCCTCTTTCTTTAGAATGTGGCATATCTAAATCACATTGTCTTACCTCTTCGGGTGTCAGCTCCGAGGTGGGCGGAGGAGGAGGAGGAGGAGAAATTCCATTGCTCGGCTCTATGATTGAAGCTGTTGTTGAATTATCCATCGGCAGCTGTTGATCGTTGGCATTGCTCATTTGATGATCAGTGGGAGAATCATAATTATTCTCACTATCCATTTCTATGATTTGTTTTAGTATTTCCTTCTTGTCTTTTTTTTTATATTTTGTTTTTTTTTGTTTTTTTTTGTTATTTATATAATATATATATTTAAAGCCTTCGAATATAAAGCAGCTCCTAAAATAGACATTATAATTGTTGTCAATTGAAAGGGGGCGGGGGGAGAGAATTTGATTAAATCAAACAATAAATAATCTTACTTTATTTTGTTTGTGTGTGTTTGTTTTTGTGGTTATATTTATATATATAATGAAAACAAAACAAACAATTAATTGAAAATGTTCAAGCCTTTTGAAATTTAAAAATTGATAATTGAGAAACGTGGCTCGATTTGGATACGATGAACGAAATAGGGAGAAAGAGTAGACCTACAATTTGATATAATACACAATTTGTATACAATTCTGTTGTTGATGTTGGTGATGATGGTGATGTTGCTGATGAGGGTGAGTATGATAGAGATGAGAAGGAGGAGAAGGTGGATGATGTTGAAGAATAAACATATGGTTGATAAAGAATGTAACCTTGTGGAAGTTCTTTATTTAAGTATACTTTTCTTTTTTATTCAAATGATATTGCGTGTCTATTTGGCTTGTAACCGAGGATGCTGACGACTACGTTTGATGTTCACGATACCTTTTTTCTTTGTTCTTCTTCTTCTTCTTCCTCGGCTATAGTATTAAACAACGACAAAAACAACAAGTCACCAAGAGTGTTGTTAGTGACTGTACACTTAATGTTGCAGACATCGTTTTTTTTTATATATTTTTATATTTTATTTATTTTATTGATGAGGACCTCACAAAGAAGAGTGAAAGAGAAAAGAAGGAAGCTTGAGGATAATACACCCTAACTGATCGAGTTTAGCATGTAGATGTAGTCTTTTTAAAAAAATTAAAAGAGAGAAAGAGAGAAAAAGAAAGAAACACGCACACCATATCACACGCTTTTGGGTGTCTCAATTTTATTGGATATGATATGTGACAGACTCCGATTAATTCTTTGGGAGACAACGACGTACAACAAACAAACAAAAAGAAAGTTAGAATTCCTATTTTATTCGTTCAAAGTTAACCAATCTTTCTTAAGCAACAAATCTTAAATGTATGCATATGTTTATATATGACGATGGTGATGATGATGATGATGATGATGGTGATGATGATGATGATGATGATGATGTAAAAGACGACGAAGACGACTACAACGATGATGATGATGATGATGATGATGGTGGAAAAGAAGAAGGAGATGGAAGAGGAGAACTTCGAAGATGAGGAGGATCGTCTTAAAAATTAAATGGTTGAACGTATGTGAGGCGACGGAGGAGAAGCAGATTTGGTTATACTTTTCTATTATTGTTATTATTATTGTTATTATTAGTAGTAGTAGTAGTAGTAGTAGTATTTTTGTTACAAACTGCCCTTAGGACTACTCGAAAAGTTCGTCTGCAGACAACATTCTAAGGGTATGAGAGAGAGAGTGTTGTTATTGTTGGCAATACAAAATGTGTCCATATAATAATAATAATAATAATAATAATAATAATAATAACAATAGCTAACTTTTGATTGAGATCATTGTGAGTAGTTTGTGTTCAGTTGGAGCAGTTCCTCTCTGACCTAAGTATATTTATGTTCTGTAGCTAGTGAGTAAGCTTTTACCACTTCTACAAATGTCATTAAATGGATGCACACACACACACACACTGCCTGCCTACAGTGCTACCGACTTTTTCTCTTTTTCTTTCCCTTGTTTTTTTTTTCTCTCTCTCTCTCTTTCTCTTTTTTCTTTCTCTCCCTTTTCTCTCTTTTTTATTTTCTCTCAAGCACACGCACGCACATTGTATGCATTTCCATTGTGAGCTCAGTTAGTGAGTCAGTCAACTAAAACCAGCCAACTAAAACCAGCCAACTATAGCCCAGCTCTAGTCAGGCAGGCAGGCAGGCTGTCTGGCTGGCTGGCTGGCTGGCTGGCAGGCAGGCAGGCTGGCAGGCAGGCTGGTAGGCCGGCCAATGAGAAACAATTAAAGGCAAAGACCCTAAAGTCTGTGGTGCATGCGTATGTCCCCTTTCCTTTCCACATTTTCAAATTGATTCGATTTGATTCGATTCGATTTGATTTGATTTGATTTGTTTCGAAACAGTCCGTAAATGAGATGACATGAATGATGACATTTAATTTAAGATAAATACACACATACACACACACACACACCTCTTTCAATATCAATGGCTCAAAGTTTAAAATTGTAATAATTTGCAAACAAATATGATTGATGTGCGTGTGTGGGTGTGTGTGTACAATTTACAATAGAACAAAATGGAAAATAAATTAATTAGATAAAATACATAAGGTAAAACTAAATCAAACTTTGTTCATCATCGACAACAAAAGAATAGTTATATTTACTTGTCAACCGTTATCACCTCCTTTTTTGCTGTTATCGATAGATAGTTTAACCAAAAATTGACAACAACAACAACAAGAAAATAAACTAAAAACAAAGATGACATTATTTACCTCGATAAAGGTCAAAGTGACAGGGTGTTTTATTGTTGTTGTTGTTAACATTTACTACAATGTCTTCATCGATAATAGATGATGGTCAATCTTTCTTTGGGTTCTCTTTCTTCTTTAACTTCCCATTTCTCCAATGTGCCCATCATACCAAGTCTCGATGTTATTGTTTTTAAATTTGACCTTTTCCCCTTAATATTTTAACATATAATTTTTTTAAAATATATTTCTCTTCCTTCTTTCCCTGCCTGTTCTGTTTCTTTTTTTTTGTTTAATTATATATATATATAATATAATGCAAATTATTGTTTAATTAGTCATCTAAAGTGTTTAATTACTAAATTTAACAACAAAAAAATATATATATAATAAAATAGAAGAAGCCATGGATGGTAGCTTAGAAGATATTGATGATTATGATAAACTAAAGGAAATGTTTGATTCGCTTCGTAATGATGTCGATGGTAAATGTATTCTAAC
>CAJUYD010000122.1:0-26966 GCA_910591665.1 Ectemnius continuus
AAGGAACTTGTCTCAACGTAGACGAATTTGAAGAGAATGGCTGTTGTTGTTGTCCGCCAATGAATCCTTGTCCAGGCGAAGATGGTAATGTCGAAGCTGGAAGCACCGCCAAAGCAGTCTTAGTCTGTGCATTTACTCTCTGTGCTCTTTCCTCGTCCTGGACTTTGCTTACGCCTCTAATCCTTGCATTCAGCCTCACCACTACTGGCTGAAATTTGGCATAGAAATCCACACCCTTCCTAGAGTTCACCTGTAATTCTTTGAATACCTGATGGGTATATAACAAGGAGGCTATCCTTGTCTTTCGATTCCTTTGAACGTCAATAATCTCCCCCCGTGTCTCCGCATAATAAGCGTTGTGGTCTGTCAGTGTTTTGAGAATATTATCCTGTGCAGCTAAATTCATCTCAATCAGCTGGATTGTCTTATCAAATTTCTTCAATTCGCGTTCAAAAATGTCGTCCATCTCGGCTCTGGTATGCACCAACACCAATTTTAAGATATTGTCTTCGTTCATCGTTTTCAATAACTGTCGCAGCAATTGATCTCTCTGCTTACGCATCTCATCAATTTTATCAAACAACTTTTCCATGTTCACCACTACCGTTTCATCGATTGCCACTTGTTTCACCGAAGGTAACACAGAGGCAATCTTAGCGGCAGAGCTCGATGTCAATACCCGTACATCGTCCTTATGTTGGTCGAAATTCTCCCAGAGTGATTGATTCGAATCTATTGCTTTTTGATGAGTTTGCTCATGTTTCGTCAACTCCTTGCCCAACTCTACCAATATTAACGACGATGGACGTTTTCCCCAACGCTCTTGATGTTCGGCCTCCTTCGCCTCTTCTGCTTTTAACAACTCCTTTGATTCAGCAATTACTGCGTCCGTCTCCTTACATACTTGATTTAGTTGATCCAGCAACTCCTCGACATCTTCCACAAGATCTGGCTGAAGGCTCAACTCAGCACATATCTCAATCAACTCATCGGGGATTGCCTCTTCCTTTGGTGCCCGAAGGCTATCACGATCTAATTGTAGCGAAGAGAGAAAGGCAGCCAACTCTTGATCTTTCTCTTCAATTTTCAATTGAATCGATCTTAATATCTCATCCTTTCGAGCACTATAAATGGAAGCGGTCTCGTGAGCTTCAATAGGAACTAGTCGAGCAAAGATATCTTGGCCCGCCACCTCTGGATCACATATATCAAACGGTACACCTTTTACCAAGGAAGCACCCTCCTCCATCTTTAACTGATCGATGGGCATCACTTTTTCATGGTAAATAAAGTCGTTCTCCTTCTTGGCATTATTTAATTTGACTGTTATGATATCCGACACAAAGGTTATAGCCTCGGATACTTTAAAGCTCGAATCTAAGGATTTGCTCAATTTTTCCGCTTCAATTATCTTCGCTTGAGCAGCTTCATACCAAGCCACTCGGTCGCCCATCTTTTGCAAATCTTCAGTCACATTACCCATATAGAGCTGAGCTATGGCTTCATAGTAAGCACCTTTGAACTCAACAAACTTTTTCCACGACTTGAACAGTTTAGAGCCGATTGCCTCAGGGATGGAATTCGCAGAGGTAGTATTCATGGCTCCTTGCTGTAACATTTTCATCGCAGATTTATAGAACTCTACCAGCTGTATGACAACTTTGGCCACAATGTTTGATCGTCGATTGTCGAGCATCGACTTTTCCAGGTAGCACTCCTGCGCCTGTGCCAACATAATCTGAGCATAAAAGGCGAGCAGATCATTCGTTAAATCTGGCGAACGAAACAACCGCTTTTCGTCCATTAGATGATGGAAAGCCCAAGCAGCACACTGAAAATGTGTACAGGCCACCTTCATGGCATCGGCTGTCTGACGACTATCAGCGGCTCCCAGTTCAGCATGCAATGCGCCAATGTTGTAGAGAATGCAAGCCAGCTCAAAATCAAGATCACCGATAGCCGACTGCCCAGTGTAAACATCGGCCCAAACACATTGAACCCCGACCGACTTTTCAAAAACAAGGAAACGATTATAGAGAGAATAGATTTGAGCATAATAGCGTTTCAAAGTTGAACAGCCCAGAACGTTGCGAGAGGGTTGACAGGCACTCTTGAAGAAAAAAAAATTTGTTAATTAAACAATATTCCTAAAGAAAAAGATGTCCGACATTACATTTCGAAGATTCTCCAGCTCGATAATCTCCCGATCGTATAGATCTCCATCCTCACCATAATATTTGGTAATGAACTAGACAAGATAAAGTTGACCAATTCAAGACTTATAGAAATTAAAATATTTATATATAAAAAAAACATACCCGCTTGAAAGGAGTTGCAAAGTCAGGACAAACAGGACTGATCTTAAGCTCAAAGGGTAACATTGGCAATCTAGGCACTGCTTCCATCTTGTCGTATCTTATTTCAATTCCTTTTCCCTAAAGGTTTAAACTACGAAAAATGACAACAAGGCAAAAAGCATAAATGCAAAATGCCCCAAGATCAGCGGAGCTTACCTTTTTGTGAATTTTCTATTTTGATTGTTGTCTTGGTTGAGCTAATTAAATTGCTGATAAAAAACATAAACAAGAATAAAAGAGCCAAATACTACGATGTTGAAATAGAGAAAGACAATGACAGATAAAGTATATAGCTTGTTGGATGACTAATAATTTCTTTCTTTCTGCCTAACTTCTACAAAATAAAATAAAGTGGATAAATGCGGGGAGGAGAGAAAGAGTAGGGAATGAACCATCAAAGTCGACATCAACACACTACACATAAACAACCACAACATCAACGCCAGATAGATACAAACATTCTAAACTGCGTCAAGTGCAGCCTAATGAGAAAAGGAGAGAGAGAGAGAGAAAAGAAGGCAATCAAGAAAGAGCCTCTCCAACGATGACGTTACCAGTTGTAGTTATTTTGTTCAAATCTTGGACAATCTTAAAACACTTGTGAAGAGGTAAAATGTCTGCTATAGAATCCACCATACATAATGAATAAGGTAGACTAAACAGAAACGTTATTGCTCAAACTTCACCAACACCTGGTGAAGACATTGGAGGGTAAGACAATTCTATATTAACAAATCCAAGATGCGACATGGATGTTCTTTATTATAGAATACAGAAATTTTATAAAGAAAGAAATTTTAAAAAGAAATTTATAAAGAAATACAACACTGTAGATTTTGGTGTGCATCAAGAAATACCAGCAGCGCGCAAAAATGGAACTAATCAACAACAAAAAGTCTGCACTTGGTACAGTTCAAGATCGCTGATGACATAGTAGATATCAAGACATCGAACCTGTGGCTCAAGCACACCTAGCTTTCAGCCAGAGAAGAAGGAACATTAACCAAACTTCAAGATAGGGACATCTATTTTGTGGAGAAAATCTATAAATGATGCAAGAAAACAGTTAGTGTCGACCACATAGCGACAACGTGGGGTGTACTGCTACATCAAGACTACATCAGAAGACATGACGAAGTGGTACGTGTAATTCACCATCCACTAGCAAGAAGTTATGATATGGCCACTAAACTCAAAAATTATAAAGTAGAATCAATGATTTCAGCAGGACCCATTATAATCAAATCAAACCTGCCTATTGGAACAGACAATCGACTAGAACATAACCAACCTGACCTTCAAATAATAGACAGAAAATGAATGAAGATAATTATTTATAGAAGTTGGCATTACATCTATCAACCAGCTTAATTATACGGAAACAAATAAAGATAAAAAATACGGCCCCCTGGCGGGTGATCTCCGATCCATGTATCCAGGATACACGACGGAGCAGGTTCCCATTGTAATGTGCTGGGATGGACGCGTAACGAAAAGTATTTATAGCTTTCTTCCAAAAACATGCCCAAAAGATCGGGTTATCTGACACTGACATTGGCTATATGCAGATAGTCTCCAATGAAAAGAACAATGGACTCAATCAGCGCTGATATATGGATGGAATTGGAATATCTTAAAGAATCTTTACCTATCCTTTCCATATGAAGATGAAATAGCTACAAGGTGGACAAAATCGATAACTTTATAAGAAAAAGTCGAACATTTTATTTGGATTCGATTTCTTTGGGAAATCATTTCACAGAGAATTAAAAATAATGACAACATAGTCGCCGTTTAGCAACTAGTAATGAACAGATGGAGAAAAGGTAATATTTAAAAGGAAAAAAAGAGAATCAACAACAATATAACAAGAAATAGCTGACGTTAGCAATTAACAGGGGGTATAGCTCAGTGGTAGAGCATTCGACTGCAGATCGAGAGGTCCCCGGTTCAAACCCGGGTGCCCCCTTTAATTTTATTCTTTTTACAATTTTTCTTTTTTGTTGCGTCGATCAGCAAAGATATTTAGTGATTCAAATTAGTGAAACAAAAACAGGTAATACAAAATCAACAATTGTTACCTATGCTAGGTGCCGCTTTCTTATCTTCAAGATGTATTTGTTTGGGTTCAATATATCCAACCGGTGCTATGGCATCGTTTCCATGCATCACAATACGATAATCATCTCTGGTAAAAAAAATCATAGTTGATAGATTAAACTATTTGCTTGTTGTTGTCTAAATTATGAAAGGTATAGCTTACATAACGATCCTCTTCCGAAACATTGGACAATCCAGCGTTAGCGTTTCGTATTCACCACCTTCCCCACAAACGTTGATACCAAACTTTGCCTCCAGTTTCTTAAGATGTTCAATTATTTCGCCCAATGTTCGATTTAAATGTTTTTCTGGCTCTAGCCCGATTGCAGCAACTTTGATCAAGATGGCTTCAATGGGATAGTCGATCATCTCCTGTAGAAGAGCGGTCTGTTCCCTTCCCCAAAGTGGTGATAATAATTGAACACCAAGGCGTGCACAAACATTCTCAGCCCGAATTCGTTGATAATTGGAATGAATAGCACCGCATGAAACAGCCTCAAAACTTAATCCAGCCGATTGTACCTCTTTGAGTAGCTCATAAAGATCCTCAACTTCATCACCATCTTGTTGATGATAGTCCATGTCTTGATTAAGTGGACTACCTTGAATTACTCTTTGAAAGCACGGAACATCCAACGCTTCTGCATACAATGGTACTACACCTTGTCCAACAGTTTGATACATATAAGAATCGGTTTCACCAGACACTGATGGTGTTAGATTAGCGATCGCTACCAGCTGATTACCATCTTCCACCACACGATGCATAGCATAGCATGAATCCTTACCACCGCTTACAAGGGCAACAAACCGCATGTTATTTTTTTGTTGTTGGTTAGTTATTTTAAAAATTCACAAAGCTAATCAGGATAATAATAGTAAACATTAAAAGATTTGATCGTAGTCCAACCACCAAACAGTTACGTTTCGGGCCACATGAAATTTTTTAGCTGAGTTTACACAATGAAAGTAGTCGAGAGAGTATAACTTACCAGACGATCTAGTCTTTGTCATTCAATGCTTCAATGAACAGCTGTTTCCATTCCAAACAGCAATTGATTGATCAACTTAGATTTGGCATTGGATTTTTTTCCCATCATCATCATCTTCTTCTTCTTCTTCTTCTTCTTTTAGTCATAATCATTGTGCAACTCACACCATTAATTGCTTTACATTATAAATATTCTATTACCACAGACTCAAGTTCGCTTAGTTCATGTTTTGCTGCTTATGTGGACAATGTTCACGAAAGGAAATGAGCAAAAGAGGGAAACACTTTGATTAACTGTCCGCATTAGTTTGAATTCAATTCTCATTGATCAAATTAAAATTTATTTTTATTTAGTTAAGAATTTATTTCTCTCTCTCTTTCTTTCTCTCTTTCTCTCTCTCTCTCTCTCTCTCTCTCTCTCTCTCTCCGCAATTTAAAGAAATATTAGAATGTCATCGTTAGCTGTTGTTTGAATAGATCAACTTCGGCTTCTAGATGATAAATCAACTGTGATTATTCCAAGATCTTGAAACGTCTTGAAACACGTCCACAAACAATTCAATTTGATACTTTTTATATGATCACAAAACTTAGAAGAATGCTATTTAATCTACCATTGGTATCAACCATTTTGTTAATATTCAGTATATGGAATTTCTCAACTTTCGATCTTGTTCAATGTTTACCTTCTAAGACTAAATCTTTATATACTTACATTGATCCAGTGAACATTCTATATTCTTCAAACATTAGTGAATTTATCTCTAGACAGCATATCGATGGTCATAAACTTCAATTAGTACAATTCTATAACAGTTGGTGTGGGCATTGTATTGACTTTGCGCCAATATTTAAAGAATTTTTAAAATCTATTTCTCGATGGCGACAATGGCTTGATGTGTCAGTAATGGACTGTTCAATAGATGAGAATTATCAAAGTGGCTGTAGCAAATATGAAGTTACCTACTTTCCATTGTTGAAAATGTTTTGGTTTAAGCCTGATGAAAAAAATCTTGGCGAAGAGCTTATTCGTAATTTGCTTATTATTTTTTTTTATTGAAAAAGTATTAATTTTAATTTTTTTTAATTTTTAATTTTTATAGAATCACATAAAACTCCTGAATCATTGCGCAAAGCCATTCTTGATTGGGTCACACGTAATTGGAGCAAAGGCTCAATCCCATCTGATTGGCCAACATTCGTTCCAATCACGGCTACGACTGTGGAGGAGCTTAATACCGAAATCAATTGGCAAGACAATCGTCCGGTAGTACTTATTGTTGAGACCAAAGAAAGCTACATCGGTCGTGAGCTTATGACACATTTCTTTCGTTGGCGTAATGAAGTGAAATTTTATCGATTGGTCGATACCAATGTAAAGCTCATCGATAGTCTACTACCGAATGCATTGAACAAATTTAAGTTACCTTTCCTGTTCGTAGCCAAAAGCAAGGAGAATGGCTTCAAAATTTTACCAAAGTAATTTATTTCTAATAGTTTGGAAACAAAATCAGCAAACTAATCGATACACTTGTTTGTTCTTATCTTAGGAAAATCGATAATGTCGAAAATGATTTACTTTTCTACCGTAAGATGATTGAACGAGAATTTCTCAAACATATTTCAAAGGCAGAATTAGAAGAAGACAATGTTAATCGATTCAATAATGATAGGAAAGAGGCCATTAAACCGATCTTAATGAAAGAGACTCATTACGCTGACAAGGTGTTTATGAGTGATCTACTAAACTCTATTCGATATTCTCTATTTACCGAGGTATTAAGACGTAAAGAATTGAATAGAAAACAAGCCAATGCACTCTCACAATATCTTGCTGTCATTCTTCACAATTTTCCCTTCCCGAACATTGAGACAAAGAATTTCATTCGCTACATCTATGAATGGTTTAAGAAGATATTGCATGAAAACGAATTGAATTCCATCCAAAACATCAAAACGACCAAGATTAAAGAGATCTTAAACGAATCCAATAAGTATCACAAATTCCCAAAGATGCAGCCGTGGGTAGGCTGCGCCAACATTGGCATCAATAGGCACGAACGAGAGTTTCCATGTTCGCTATGGAAGTTGTTTCATGTCTTAACGGTGATCGAATATCAACGAGCTATGGATTTGGGATATGCACGAAATGTTCATGAGACATTGTTTACCATGAGAGAGTTTGTAAGCAACTTTTTCAGTTGTAGAGGATGTGCTGAACATTTTATGATGATGGCAAAGGAGCTGGACACAGAACTGACACATATGAACAGCTCAGTACTTTGGCTTTGGCATGCTCATAATCGTGTCAATTTAAGATTGAAAGGAACAACTGTAGATAATCCAGTACTACCGAAACGACAATTTCCAACAATAAACGAATGCTCTGAATGTTTTCGAAAAAGTCCACCAACAGACAACAATGAACATCGGAACGCAACAGAATTTCGACTGACTTATTACAATGAACCAAAGGTATTAGAGTTTCTAGTCTTATTCTATCGAGTGGATCAAATCATTCTAAATAGTGAGAAGCTCGATGATGAGAGTAAACATAATGATGTTAAGATAATGGCTTCAAAGGAATCGAAATTGTTCAGCTATGTTTCATTTACCAAATTTGATTATAGCATTTGGTTTATGTGCTACATTGTCTCGATAAGTCTTCTGGTTAGTATCTACTTTCTTGTTAAATTGAAAAAAAGTAGACGCAATCGAAGATTCAATTTTTAAAGAAAATAATTTTTAAAATTTTTTTTGTCGTTATTAAAATATTATTTTTGACCGACTTAGTGATAAGGCCACATTTGCAAACACGATTGTTCAGCTTGTTTAATTTTGATAAGTCTGATTTTTAAAAATTAACTAATAATTAAAACCTTGCTACAATTAAGTTATTTGTGGACCCGTTATTCGGTACACCTTTGGGACTGATCGTATGGTAGACCCAATGAATGCAAACTGTGGTGCACTACGTTCTTCATCAAGATCCGGATTGATCATCTCGGATTGATTTGCTATGTTTTTCGGTTTCTTCAGCTCAAATTTTCAAACTCGACAGGTGACAACTTTTATACAGTGGAGGACATTAGGATAGGACACCCTCGCTTTTTTGAAATAATTTTTTTCATTCCTGGTAGGCAGTATTCTTCAATAACGAAATTACAAGATTTTATTTCGGAAAATTGGAATTTGATTGAGATATCTGCTCTACAAACCTTGGTGAAATAGTACAGTTATACATCTCATAACCGAGGTTACCGTTAGAGATGAACTTTAAAAATATAAATAATCGTTTAAGCCAATGACTGTGAGTAAAGGCTAATCTGCAATAGTATTTGAAAGAAAAGCAAAGAAGTCTGAAGATTAAGTGTTGATTTAGATTATCAATCAGCTATTAGATTACTTTGTTTTGCTTTTTGTTGTTGTTTATATTGTTTGAAGTTTTGAGAAGGAATTGGTATGTTAAAATGTTTGTTTATTTTCTTTGTTTCTTATGATTATTTATTTTCAGTAATAAAGTTTTGCAATTTTTGATGAAATTGGTTATTGATCATTTTTTAGTACGATAACACCTTGGTATATAGTTGTAAGTATATACTGGTGACAACCAGGGAATTACAAAAATGGTAAACTATGGTTGAATATGGTTCACAAGATAGGACCTAAGACTAATTTAGCCTAAAACACCCTGAGGCAATTGACAGAGGTAATAAACGAGTAAACTGACCAAACCACCGACAAGGGACCATGAAGTAGAACAGATGGCTGAAGAACACTTTATGATAATTGAAAAGAAGGTCCTAACAAGAGAGGACGAAGGACAAATAAGGACAAACAAAATCGAGTTCGAGGAATAACGACAAGTGTCCTATTCTAATGTCCAAATCTTAAAGTAAATTTTTGATTTTTTTTTGTTAATTACTCGCTTAAGTTATTATTATAATTTTTGTTGTGTTTAAGTTTAATCTAGTTATATAAATATAGATTTAAAATTGTGTTAACTTGCGATCTCAAACAAAAAAATTATTTCGAAAAAGCGAAGATGTCCTATTCTAACGTCCTTCACTGTATATATCGCCAGACAGGAAGTTATCACCTTACTCATTCCTTAACCCTTTAGCTATGATCACCTCTTAGAAAAGTGAGTTGCCAAGCGGAAAGGTCGAAAAACATAAGATCCATTATACATATAAATGTGTATACGTAAGAAATTCTTTTATTATTAAGTTAGATTAGAGGATTATCTTGATGTGTTGATAATGATGATGAAGCCTACATTATTGTCAATCATTTTGAATTTATTTTATGGAGGATATCTTCTTTTTCAATTTTGAAGTTTTGCTCCTCGAACCGGAAGGAGATTTCTTTACTTTCTTTTTGGTATAACTTTTAATAGATTTCTTTTCTTTCTTAATAAGAATATTGTCCTGGGGTAGCTTACTGGCTTTACTCTTCATCTTCTTTGTCTTCTTCATCTTATTGGCTAACTTTGATAGTAATTTAATTTTTTTGACTTTCTTAGATAAACTTTTGCCTTCCTTTTCTTTGTGTTTTTCTTTAATTTTATTCTTGGTTTTTTCGTGATTAGATTTGGTGCTCCTTTTGGGCGATACCAGCAATTTGGTAACGGAAGGTGCACATTCGCTTTCCAAATCTGCATTTTCAACTCTGTTGTTAAGCCTATTTTCCGATTTATTGTTGAGCAAAGTGAAAGTCATGATCGTCTTACTGTTTAATCCAGTGTCAGTGTACATCTTCATCTGTCGGGGTGCATCGGAGCTATTGTACCCTTCTTCAATGTCGGATACGCTCTCACCACCGAAGAGAGTGGCTAGAATGCCACCAGATTTCTTCTTTGAACGTTCATCTTCCTCCCCTTCTTCATTCTCATCCTCTTTAGCCTCTTCTTCCTCCTCTTCTTCAAGATTATTTTGTTTATCATTATCAATGATATTGCTGGAAGGTGCACTTTTCCTGTCCTCTGTCTTCTTACCACCAGAACAAAAGTTTCCCATTTCTTGAAAAATCTTGAATCACAACCGAAAAAAACTCAAAGAACTTTCTTTTATCATAAAACAAAAACAAAAAAAAAGTTAATTTAATTTAAAGATTGTGTTTACAAATTATTTGATTTGAATGTTTTATTTCTGAGAAAACAACGCTGTCGTTTTAAAGAAAAATCAATGGTTTTCCAAATACAGATGACGCAAATATGATCATCTTGTGATTTTCTAAGTTCAATCTGGCAGCTGTTTCAGCTGTTTATTTCAAAAATTTTGTTAAGCCGTAGTCGACGGGTAAACAATTTCTGGACTGTTTCCGATGTTCTATTGGAAACAATCTTGGTGAAACATCCTTGGTTTTTTCAATTCCTCCTATCACCCATATCTCTCCAGGGACGTTATCATTGTACATTGTGAGCGTTGTTTAAGCTTTTTAAAAATCTTTATGCACAAACAATGACTCGTCGACCTGAACGATTATATTGAGGCCATTGTGATCGTCTTACTTAAGAAAAGGAATAAAAAAAAGTTTAAAAACGACTATATTAACCTTGTATGCCTGTGCAGTACCTCGTATACGAGGTATCTGTCGTTTGCCACTGAAGACATGTTTCTTTTATCGTTTCGATGCTCTTTAATTTAATTTTTTTAAAATTATTGATTATTGGGAATGAGAATTTAAAATTAAAGACTTAATTAATTATTATTTGCATTATTATGTAAACATATGGTTTTCTAAGAAGGATTCATTCTAGTTTGTGTAAAATTAAAGAAACGAATGAGTTATCGTTCACACGTCCAGCCACACACACACACAGACGTCTCAATAGAAACGTCTCCAAAATTTAAAAGAAAAGTTCATCGTTAGTGGTAATCGTTAAATGTGAAGATGAAATGTGTAAAAAAAGTAATGAGAAAAAATGAACATGTACTGTGAACAATCAATATTGATTATCATCAAAACATCGACATACGTATGCATTTGGTGTGAACAAATTTATAAAAAGAGAGAAAGAGAACATTTGTTCATTGACTAGCTGAGTACGAGGCAACCGTAGAAGAAGAATCATTAACATGCTCATCTCCATTCTTATCTATCTCATCTTGTCTCTTGTTCGATTTATCTTCACGATTATCTTGGATCACAATTGAATCAGAATAATTGTTCTCATCGTTCTCATCGTCAAGATTTGTACATTTATTCGTTTTGCTCTCATCGTTGATATGTTTCTCCAGCTTCTCTTGGATTGTTTTTCGTTTTTCTTCCTCTTCCTTCAACTTCTCTTGTTCAATACGTGTTAAGCGAAGCTTTTCACAGAACATTTTATGTAATGGCCAATGTAATCGTTGACATTGCTGATTGCAATAAACAGATACTTTGCAATGGGAACATCGTTTGTCAGGCGATGCCTCATGGCAAGTGAAACATACCGTCCCCTCCTCGCCATCCATTGCTTTGCCCAAAAAGGCCTGAGATAAGATGGACAAACAAGTCGGCTCCTGACCAATCTCAATAGTCGATAGCGTACGTACCAGCTGCTGAAAAAGTGTATTCTCCTGGTAAGAATAGGTTCGAATACTTTCTCTCATTAGACGTTCCATTAGCTCGGGAAAGTTGTTTTCATTGCACCGGAGCCAACTTTTCATCAATGAATTCAATGCCTTATCCAAATCAAATTTGTTAGCATTCTCTGATGTCTCCAACTTTGGGTTCTTGCGAATCTTATCTAAAAAGGTAGTCACCTTTTCATAGATGAAGTTCAGATAATGTACCTTCAATGAAAACATCTCCAATGGTTCCGGCTGTTTGAACAAGCGTTCAGACAATAATTCCAAAACTTTGGCCAAACGATCACGCTCCTCGAAAAAAGTAGTGGCATTGGCTCGAAGAAAGTAGATAACCCGTAAAGGATTGATATTCACCAACCTCACAAAGTTTGCTACTGGTATTATCAATCTCGCTGGTAATCTTGGCTCCTTTTCCAAGCCCGTGATTTGACTGTAATACTCGATGAACTCACGTGGTAGAAAATTATTGATGACTGCCACTGAACGATGCTGCCCAACAAAAGCAGCCATCTGAGAGGCATTCCGATTGACCGAATTCTTCGCCTCTACATCAGCTCCATGCTCTAACAGCAACGATATCACCGGTAGGTGTCCACCTAATGCGGCAAACATTAATGCAGTATAGCCACTTTCATGATCATTTTGATTCACATCGGCGCCTCTTTCCAAAAGATAGCTGGCAATGGGAAGATTACCTTGATAGCAAGCATGCTGTAGAAGGCTCATTCCATGCTCATCGCAGACATTAATGTTTATCTTCTCATCCTCAGTGGTCATCAATTGTACCACCTGATCCAATGAGCCAGCCGTAATTGCATTGATCAATTTTCGTTCAATAGTGGTAAGCTCTTTACATTTAAGAGGCATTATTTTTGTTTCAAAAATAGATAGGATAAGATGATTTTTGTTTTTAAATATTTCAAACCAAAGTAATCAATTAGGGAACATCAACGAGATGAAACGAGGAACATTCAAAGCTTTCAAACAAAAATACACTTTTAGCAATTGTTGGCTTTGGTTTGGTTTTTGTTTTTTGTTTTGTTTTGGTGAACAGTATGACAAGAGTGACTCCTTTCCTTCAACAGACAGACAAAGCAGGACACGGGCAAATTTTCACTTTCAATGCTCATCGCTACAAAAATGAAAAAGAGAAAGAGAAAGAGAGAGAAAGAGAGAAAGAGAGTAAGAGTGGACATGCTCAGTTGTAGTGTGGAAGACTTCCTAACCAACTTACTCTGTGCCCAAAAGAAAACATTACCACATTCAATAATATAATATAATTTTGTTGATTGGGAATTGAGCCTATCCACGCTATGACCAAATCTACATTCACATTAATACTATCCAAATAATACAATAATTAGCTTTAATTAAAAATAATAATTAGTGGACTTAATGATATTTATAAGGGGTAAAGGTAGCCTCTATACACAAAAAAAAAAGAAAGAAAGAAGGAGAAAAACAATTAGCCAAAAACATATAAATTGTTTCTTTATATATATATATATATAAATAAATTAAATTGTTATAAACAAAAGATAAAGAGAGAGAGAGAGAGAGAGAGAGAGATAGGAAAAGAGAGAGATGGCTGACGAAAGGCTTGCCAGAGAATAAGATAAAAATAAGATAGAGAGAAATATTTTACAAAATTTGAACAAAAAGAAATATTAACCAGAATTGTCAGAAGAGAAAAAAAGACAATTATGTGTGGGCGTGTGTGTGTGTGTGTGTGTTAACAAATTAAACAAAACAAAATAATAAAAATGGTAAGAAAAAAATAGATAATAATTAGAAAGGTATGGCGTCGGATAAGGGAACAAAAGTTGAGGGCGACAATAAAAAGAAGGAGGAAACAAACAATCAATCACGATCCGGGGTCGGAGGGGCGGTTGAAAAGGAAGAAAAAATAATTTATTAAACTCAGGTCCATATGAACAAAAGTCTTCAAAGGTGGTGGTAGGTAGGATGAGACAAAATATATAATCCAAAAAGAGATTTGATAAAATAAAGCGACCAATAAATAAACTTCAAAAAAATCTTCAACATTGTTGATATTGTTAATGTTTTGCAAGTGGTGGTACGTGTGTATGTATGTGATGTCCACGTACGATCAGGATAATGAAAAATAATAATCTTCAAAAATGGCAGATTTCCAACCTTGATGATTGGAGAAAGAATGTGTATATATACACACCCATATGCATATATGTATGTGTATATAAAATTCAATAAGATATCGCTTTGTTCTTTAGTTTTGTCTTCGTTTATTCCTTCTTCTTCTTCAATTTTGTCTCAAACGTTTTCAGTGAAAGTGCAAGAATTGTCTGAAAGATAATGGCCAAAATATGTTTTAAAAAATTCTTTCTTCCATTTTTTTTTGTTTCATTTGTTTGATTTACATTTGTTCAAAGCTGGCACCGATCGCCTCCTGAAAGTTGTTGACGAGTATTCTACAAATGCATACAAAATAATAAGCACTAAGGAATTGAGGATCTTAGTTTTGAATGGCACTTACTTTTCCACCTCGGGCACACCCTTAACAAAATTGTGCTCAAGCAATTTGTAGCTCGGATTACGAATCAACTCAGCTAACAAGTATTTCAGACCCCAGGGATGAGGTACTCGAGCCAAGATTCGTTCCAATAGAACGCGTACAATCTGCTCACGTAGCTGATCAGTACTATCGTTAAAGAGCGATAAAATGGTGCACAGGTAGAACAGTGTCTCAGTGTTCGGATAGCGTAAATGATCGACTATTGAATTGATCAAATGGTAACGTCCTAAGGTGAAAAAGATACAAAACACAAAGGTTAGCAAAGTTCAGGAACAAATTCAAGGGGGAAAAAAACAAACCTTGTGAATCGAACGTCATGAACAAGCCTTGGAAAACGTCCATGTGTGGTGTGTTGGCTACCGTGGCCACGGTAATCTGTTTGATGCTTTGCAACGCCGACAAGCCAATGTACAATGTCATTGCATCCAACAAGGGAACATTATATACAACCAATGTTCCAGAGGCTTTCTCGCCACCAGTAGCATTAACAGCAGTATTGTTAGCCATAAGACACGCCCTGAGGTCATTCAAGAAGCTGACCGGCTGTCGGTTGACCATATAATTATCCAACTCTTTACGAAAAGATAGCTCAGACAACGAGGGCATGGGTATGTTAAGGAAAGGTAAAACAATCTCATGGAAAGCTTCCATCTTGATCGATACTTTAACCGGATCTGGTAACGGCTTGTTCATCGGTATTGCCGAAAGAATAATATTCCTTAAATTGATCGCACGATGAGGCAAAAGTGAGCAAAAGTGGTAACAATATTCCACAAGAAAATCTGGAAAATCGTGGTATAACACCAAGAATAATTTGACAGTCACCTGTGGTAAAATAAAAAAGGAATGAGTATCAATTCAAAAAGGAAAGAATTAAACATTTACTTTATAAAAATCATTCTTTGCTTCGGTAGCAAGCACTGCCTTCTGGAAGGCCAACATATCGCAGAGTATCATAAAGTAGAGCTCCCACGTTTTTGAATTCTCCAAAAGTTTTCCAATGAAAACACGATGCGAAACAAGATCGTACCAGGCGTAGGCAAAGGCCGGTGCCTTCAAAGGTGCTAAAATATGCAACAGCTGAGTGTATCCTTTTAGCATAGATATCTTGAACGTCTCGTATTGCATTTTACCAGCCACAGCGGGCGTCACTTCCGCCACCATAAGCTCCGTTAGTCCAAGATTGAAGGGAGCGTAAAAGAATTCCACAAATATAATGATCAAAATTCGATAAAAGATCAACGGATGAAACTCTTTACCATGCTGGGCATGGGCCTCATGTTTGTTGAAACATGTCGAAGATAATATCATCAAGATTCGTTGCAAAAATTGATACTTTTGTTCCAAATTAGTAGTGCCACCGCTTTGTTTGACAAAGAGCAAAGTTAAGACAGTGAATGAGTCAATGTATTCATAGCAACGCATGTGCACCTCGGTTGCCGTAACTGTTGGATGTTGAACTGCCATGGTAAAGATATGATTACAATTCTCTACCACCAGCTCCAAGAAAATCTTAAAGAAACGACTAATGGACTCGTCGTTTTTCAATAGGCCCTATTAAAAAATAAGCAAATAAATAAATATCAGTAGAATGAAACAAGTTCTGATTCTTCTTCTTTGAAAAACTCACCTGAATGCTCATGTGTTTCACTAAAAGCTGAAATGATACATGCACATTCTTGCCCGAGTTGTAGCAGGTAATCCAATCCCCAATGATTACCTTTACCTTCTCAATGAAAGTATTCAAATCAAAGTCGGACACATGAGCAAGACCGTAGATGGCTCGAAAGTCATTTAACAGCTGCGTGTTCTGTACATTACTATTCGATATTTTTAGATGGATTTGCTTCAATAGATCCAACGTCTGGCTGAAGAGATTTGGATTCATACCATTGCCAATGTATACCTTCAAGAATTGCAAAATGATCGGTATGACTGCATAAGTTTGGCACGACTCCAACAGCTGATAAAATTCTCCATCCATAAATTGGTAGTTGATTAAAGAACTACGCGAGAGGGCATCAAACAAATCATCTGGAAACGTCGGATTCATAGAGATCCATTGGTCCATGACACATCGTGTTACATGGGTCGAGGTGAAACGATTGTTGAATGTTCTCTGATCTGTCAGAGCTTTTAAGAGAAGAAGATAAAAGTCTCGGACACGGGTGATCACTGAAAAGTCCGTGGCACCTTCTTGAAAGTTGAGGATCAATTCGCGTAGACCATTGACGGCCGACTTAATCAACGATAGGCCAATCGCTTGCTCCCTTGGATTCTGTTTGGCGCTCTTCAGAAGCTCACCAACCGATTGTAGAATTTCGCTATTGAAAGTGTTGTAATCCACGTCAGCCAATAGTTCACCCATATGCTTAATTAGTCGATCGTAGATCATAGCATAGGCATCGGCGTTTGGTCCAGCAGCTGCAGCAACAGCAGCAGCGGCGGCTGCATTAGCGTTAGCAGCTGCAAGAATTTGACCGTTGGCTGGTCCAATTAATCCAGCACCAGAGACAACATTACCAGCTACAGCAGTATTAGCTCCTTCGTGTAACATTATCGATGGATGAGCGGCAGCGGCAACAGCAGCAGTGGCGGGAGCTCCTGTTGCTTTGAAAGGCATTGGAACAGGAGGTGCTGCTGAAGCTGGTGTGCTCACTTGAGGCGATGGTGGCACTGAATAGCCAGGTGGTGTGGCAAGTGGTACAAAGCCAGGTAAATTTCGACCCATCTCCTCGTAGATGGCCATCTGCTTCTGGGTGATTACACCAAATCGGTGACGTAGATTTTCAGGTAACGCCTCGATTTGTCCGCCAACAATTGACTCAGCATATCCGGCCGCCTGGCGTTGATCAAAGTCAGCTTTCATACGAGCCTCTAGTTGAGGCAACGTACGCTCGATGCACAACTTCTCGACAACACAAACGCAAAGGTCGATGTTCTCGCTGACAATGTTGTTCACTACTACTTCCATTTCTCGATTATTATTACCTGCCATGAGAGCAGCTTGTAGGAGATGTGTCAATTGAGAAGCTAGACGATTTGCCAATGGCTCCTTGGTAGAGATCAACGAATAGCCAGCCACTAAACAACGCAATGTATTCTGCGCTGCCGAACGCATCAGCTCAGCGCTTGTATCAATGGGAAAATCTTTTTTCACCAACGTCTCAGTAGTAGCCATGGCCACCTTCATCATTTTTTCGGAAATGGTAGTGGTCCATTCAGTGACAGTCTTCTGAATCATGTGCTTGATCACCTCCTTCACTTGCTCGGAAAGGTTTGCTTGGATAGTCAACGATCTGAGCAAATAGGCTGGATTAACATCGGCATAGCTGTGCACACCAACACCACCGTTGCCGATGGTTGTTACAGGTGAGGCAGAAACGGGTGGAACACTTCCCGTTGTCAATTCAAAGCCAGGTGAAGCTACGGCCTCTCCACGTCCTGCCACAGCTGGTGTTTCCGGTACAGTTTCAGCCACCACGGTAGTCCCACCAATCTGTGGATGTGGTACCATAATGTAATTGCCCAACTGAGGTTCTAAATCAGGTGGCATCTCCTTTGATTTTAGTAAGGTCTCGGCACGACCACGATAATCGTTCAAATCAATCTCCAGAAATTTGCAAAGCACCTCCACCTCAAATTTCATATTCAACTTGACATCAGGTATTGAATGCAGATCGGCCAAGATGAAAATTAATGACACTGTCCATGGGTTGGGTGGACGAAATACTTTCGACTTGGCTACACCATGTAACACTTTGGCTACAAAGGGCACTACGTAATAGAGATGTAGCAGACCTTTGTGGTAGGCCTCAATTAATAAATTTCTAAGATCGAGCTCAATGCTCAAAATTGGTCGATTTTGAGCCAGCGTAACAAGTCCAAGCCACTGACCCAAATTTTTCAGCACTGTTCGATCGTTGATGTTGTCTGCATCACGATAGGATCGTAGTAAACTTCTGATGTTTCGATAAGTTTCATCCAACACCAGACGATAGAGAATCGGCATGTTCAACCTAACTAAAAAGTTAGAATAAAGTTCATGAAAGTTCGCCTCCAGGCTCACACGTTTCATGACAAAATAATGAGCCACCCATTGACGATAAATCTCCTTTGCCTTATTGACCACATCCTTGAATTCGTCAGACTTTTTGGTCAAATTTAAAGCGGACAGATTATTGATGATGAAAGAGATCTTATCCTGGAAGGCGTTGGGAGGTGCCACCTCTGGTGGTGTCGCTAAATCTTTTGCCGAAGATGTTGACGTTTTCTTGGCAGAAGGTACAACTGGTCCAGAGACGGCCAAAGTGGCCGAGGGCGGCAGTCCATTTGTGGTGGCCGCTTCAGGTGGCTCCACTGAATGTTTCCCATATTCAATATAGAG
Source organism: Ectemnius continuus (assembly GCA_910591665.1). Lineage (NCBI taxonomy): Eukaryota > Metazoa > Arthropoda > Insecta > Hymenoptera > Crabronidae > Ectemnius > Ectemnius continuus. The sequence continues at coordinate 18,965 of CAJUYD010000122.1, forward strand.
CGCCAAATCCGGTGGAAAATCAGAAAAATGTGGTATGTTCGTCAAGTGTTGAGAGAATTGTGGAAATTCTTTTAAACGAGTTTTGAACTTATCAAGTGCTGCTTTGCCAAACATAAACAATCGCGAGTCTGGTGTCTTTTTCAACGACTCCAAGATCATTCGTAAAGCGGCAATAAATTGGAAGCCCTTGACAAAATCATTAAAGATGATGCCACCAAAAATTTCGCCCGTAATCAACAGCTCCTTGTCAGGGTATTGGCTAAGAAAAGGAAACTCCTTGAAAAGATTTCGAATCATACAGCTAAAGACATCCTTTTCCTTTTGCTTCATTGAATCTTTGAATTTACCCAACATGTCCAATATCTCATCCAACGACATACTACCAGGCTGATCTTGATTGTAAATCTTTTGAAAGTATGAGTCCGCCTCATCTTCAACTTCTTTTGAAAATTGTTGCTCTATGTCTGGGAAATAGCTGGCAGGAGCACCACCACTAGTACCGCCACCAGCACCAGTGCTTCCGGCTGCACCAGGCGTTGCATTGTTGATTTGATTTCCACCACCAGCCGCAGCTCTGACCTGACTTAGCAGTTGGTTCGGATTGAAGGCGTTTGCTTGCTGTGCTTGTTGTCCACTTTGATTCCAATTCGAATCAAATTGATTCGGTTTCACTGGATTCATATAAGGCCCAGCAGCATTTCCACCAGTCATCGGTTGCCATTGAACATAAGTTTTGTACATCTTGACAATTTCTACTTCAACAGTAGTTTTCGGTGACTCAAAGTTAATGCAATGCTTCAAGCATTCCAAAATGAGACGATAGATCTCAGCCGGATAAGCTCCTTGCTCTTTTCCACCAAACACTGGACATCGTGCCCTTAAGAAGTTGATACACGCCTCCATAAACGATTGTCCATTTTTGATATTTTTGGCTATCTTATCGTTTAGCCACTTATCCAGCTTGAGATATTCACGCCTTGAAGCAAGGCAGGCCAAATCAATCACAAACATACAGGAGTTAGTTGAGAGAAGAAAGTTTAAAGCTTTCAGATCTTGGGAGAGATCTAAAATTTGCTTCAACCTCTGAGCCTGTTGCTCACCTGGTGACGACATCGTGTAGAGTTCAATCATCGCCTGGATGAGCACCCGTTGCGTCCACGAAAGTGCTTGCAGCGACGTTTGATTAAAATCCGAAGGCCATAGTTTTTGAAATATCTGCGAGGCGTTCGGTTGGCTATAATTAGGTTGCGTTGGGTCGATAAATTTGATGATAGCCTTCAACAAGAAAAGTCCCTTTAGACCTTGCTGCTGTGGTTCTACCTCCAACAGACCCAGCACTAACAAATCGGGACATTTATTGAGAGGCGTAAAAAGAATCTCCTCACAGATTGATTGAAGAGTTGCAATTTCTGAAAGTGCAGTCAATATTCGATACATACACTGGTACTTCCAGGTGAGCAATGATTTATCTTTCTCAAAATCCGGCTGTGACTTGAGTAGCTCAATCTGTGGTACCAATGCAAGAAGCTGTTGATTCCGTTCGTGTGTGCATTTAGACAGAATCTCATCAACATTGCAGGTATCGATACAATATTTGATGAAGCCCAATTGAAAGTATGCGTTATTCTGCCATGGTTCTTTAAAGAAGGCATGTGCAAGAATGTCGAAACCTACAAGAGAATAGAATAATTCCATTAAAAAAATTATAATAAAATTATTAAAAAAGAATGCATTACCTTGTTTATCTGATCGACAAAGATATCGACAAAAGATGAAAAATCGGTCATAATTGAATTGATGTTTTATCAATTGATCACGAAATTCGGTCGTATCGAAGCTGCACAGGATCTCCTTTAAAGGTGATTCACTTATTAATTTTTCATTGGCCAAGGAAGCCAACTTGAGCAGATGCTCCTCGGTGAAAGGAAATTTACAATCACAGAAGCGAAATACAAGATTGGTAAACTGCAACATCGACACTTCCTGATGGCGGAGGCTATCGAGCAGTTGAAGATAGTATGTCTCCGATTCGTTAAATAATGATTCCATTTTTTTGTTCTTTTTATGATATTATGTCTTGTAACATTCCCATTTGCGTAACACACCAACAATGGGTGTGAACGAAACGAAGATTTAAAACAAAAATATTCCTTAAGAAAAAAAAGCAACAAAATAAAAGGATTAGAGATGATTGTACAATTGTTTGTTTTAAAGGTAATGATCAAACAGAAGATAGACTCATTATGTTTTATAAACTAAAAGAAAGCAATGTAATAGTCAAATTCATCATATCAAAAACTACTCTTTCCCTAATCGTCTGGTCTTATCTCTTTGGGTGTAAATATATTAGAGTGTTTTCAATTTAGCTAGATGGACAGCAGAGATAAAAAGATAGAACAAAAAGGACAGGCATTTTAGTGGTATATGACGACAATATCTATTCCCATCATATTGTCTCTGGCTAATTAAAGATTTCTAGCATTATTTATGTATGTATGTACATACACACAACACACATATATAATTAATCAAACTAATGAAGATGCATAAATAAAGAATGGTTAATTCTTTAAAATGCAAAAACAAAAATTAGTCATATAATAAAATAGAACAAAAACAGAATATTAACGATAAACCTAAACATTGGGAAAAGGAAAATATTAAAACAAAGTTATTTAGCTAAGAATAAGAATGAATATATTTTTTGTTTTTTTGAGAGAGAGAGAGAGAGAGAGAGAGAGACAACGTTGACACAAACCTTTATTCAATCTAAAGATGTCATAGAAAGATTGGCTTAAGCAATCTTTTTTTGTCAATTAGAATTCAATTAATGTCTATTTGGTTTAATCTGAAATAAATCCTGGGATATACTTTTCTTCTTTTTATCGTGATGAATCAAGAAAGCGATAGGTAATTGGAGAAAAAAAATGTAAGAGAAAAGTCGATATCAAGCTGGAAAGAGCTGAGGTAGAAAGAGAGAGAGAGAGAGAAGAGAGAGAGAGAAGAGAGAGAGAGAGAGAGAGAGAGAAAGAGCAAAAAAAAAAGAAGCGAAGAACATGAGACAGCAACGGCAGCAGAGAGAGAAAGAAAAGGAAAGAAAGAGAATAGAACTGAGTATGCAACTCACTACAGCACCGGAGAGTCACACCACAGCCACACCATGCCACACCACATCCTAGCACAATCCTTGCCATCTTTTACTACTACTATTCATTTTCTTCCTTCGCTGCCTCTTTTCCTTTGTTCTATTTGTCGTGCATATACGCTTGGTCGCGTCCTCTATTGACTTGCATTATATATATATTAAAAATATATATATATATATATATATGCACATATATATATATACATACATTCGCATAGTTTTATTCTATGTTCTCACTTTTTTTTTTCTTAATCCACCACAAGAAAAAAACCTTTCTCTCTCTCTCTTTCTTTCATTCTTATTTTATATGTCCATAGAGGATATTAAAAAATTAAACGTATATAAGCAAAAGGATTAAATTATACTATTATGAACGTATTTATTTAAATGTATGTATTCAATAGGTAATAAGTTGAAACCAGCGTGGTAATAGTGTCCGTGCTTCTATTCCAACGGTATAGCCTAATTTTTACTTTAAATATTAAAAAAAAACCTCTTCTACAGAACTTTTTTTTTCTTCTTCTTCTTTATTTCTTTAATCATATCTTACCCATCGAGAGGAGAAAATTCTTCCTCCACTACTTCACTTTATTTTATTTTTTTTTGTTTCCTTTGTTTTTCCAAAGGAGAAACGTTTTTTTTTCTGGAAACGAAAACTTTTTCGATAAGAAAAGGGGGAAAAAGTGAAAAAAGAAAAAGAATACTAATATTCGGGTATTATTCGATTCGATTTTAATTTTAAATCGAACAATACCAACATTTTGGGTTAACCTCGTTGAAACAAGGTTAGCTTTTATCCTCTCTTTTTTTTTGTTATATAAATTTTTTTCCCCTTCCTCGTTGCTTGGTGAAAATCAATGCCAAAACAATCTTTAAATTTATTTACTGTGATAAAATGACTAACTTCTGTGAAATGAATGTATGCAGTTACCTTTTTATCAATGTGTTTAGATGAGCAGTTTCTAATAGAAAAGAGTCCAGCTTTAGGAGGGCACCTATCTGCCTGACCTTTGAACCAAAAACAAAAAAGATTATCTCGTATGAAAAAAAAGTAGAGTGGTGCAAGAAGTGACTAAAGAGGGAAATCATAGGTCAGTGATGAAATCCAATTACCCTTAGAAGGAATATGTTTAAAGGTAGAGGAGAAGACTACATTGAAAATGTCTTCTAATCAGTAGAATTGCGCCTTCTTTTTTTCACTTTTGTTTTATTATTTTCAAAGTTAGGACGCATAAAGTCAAATTATAATGTCATCGTTGCAAGACAGAAAGAGGGAGAGAGAGAGAGAGATATTCATAAAGACAATTGGCAAGTTGTCTTATTTATTTACAACGATAAATAAGACAACTTGCCAATTTTTACCACTAACACTGTTTCTTTTTCTTTATATTTTACCACATAACCTCAACACACTTTCAGTGCCTTTTCAACGTCTTTTCTTCTCGCTGAAATCATCAACAACACCATTGGTTTTAATTCTAAGAAGAAGAATACGAAAAAGAAGTAAAAAAATGACGATCGAAGCTGCTTCGAGCTTAACCAATGGACATTCACCAAAGACGCCTAACGCTGTCGATGATTATGGACGTTACCTATGTATATTACATTTTAATGATTGTTACAATGTTGAGCCACAGAAACAAGAACCTGTCGGTAGTGCGGCCAGATTTGTGACTGCTTTACAAACTTTTGAACATCTTAATCCATTGGTATTATTCAGTGGTGATATTATTGCTCCTTCAATCAGTAAGTTTACCCTACTCTTCTATGATTATCAACTAATTGTGTTTGTTCTTTCATTGTCCAGTGAGCACCTTCACCAAAGGTGAACAGATGATACCTGTTCTCGATAGGTGTCGTGTTGAGTGTGCCATTTTTGGGAATCACGAATTTGGTAAGCTACAATTCTTGTTGACTCTTTAAACCCTTATTTATTCTATGTTTTTGCTAGATTTTGGCCATGACTACCTAATTGCCTTCGCAAAACGGACCAACATTCCTTGGTTGATGAGCAACGCCTTTTGTAAAAAGTCTAAAAAACCCCTTGGTGAAGGGCGTCTTACTCATGTGATTCACCGTAATGGACTCAAAATAGGCCTTATTGGCCTCATCGAAGAGGAATGGCTCTCCACAGTTATAATGGACTCTGAAGATATCGACTATCGAGATTTTATTGAAGAAGGTCGATGTCTAGCTTTAAAGTTACGCCAAGAAGAAGAAGTAGATCTAGTGATTGCTCTGACGCACATGCGAACTCATAACGACATCAAATTGGCAGAGAATGTACCCGAGATTGATCTAATACTTGGCGGGCATGATCATCTTTACGATGTTCGTAAAGTGAACGGAAGGTACATAATCAAAAGTGGCACCGATTTTCGTCAATTCTCCAAGATTGATCTTCGTCTTCCATCTTGTAAAACCACTGAAGGCTTGGAGATTGCAATTGAAGAGATAAACGTCACCTCCAGCTTTAGCGAGGATCCATGGTTGGCTAAAGAGTTGCAACGTTTTGAGACCGAGATGGAAGGGCAGATGGAAAATACTATTGCCCAGCTGGAATGTGATCTAGATGGACGTTTCGCCAGTATTCGGTCACAGGAGACCAACCTAGGAAATCTTTTCAGCGATATTATGCTTGACGCCTCAATAGATGGGGATTTTTCTTTTATCAATTCAGGAACATTGAGATCAGATAAAATTCATCCAATTGGTGCTTTCAAAATGCGAGATGTGCTTAACATTTTACCTTATATGGAATCGATGATCATATTAGAGATCACTGGTGAACAAGTGCATCGAGCCTTGGAGAATGGTGTTTCACAATATCCTACACTGGAAGGTCGGTTTCCTCAGGTGGCGGGTATTAAATTTGCTTTTAATCCAACGAAGCCACCGGGCTCTCGGGTGCCTTTCGATAGTGTTACTATTCAAAATCAGCCATTGGACAAGCAGAGAAAATATCGTATTGTTACCAAAGAATACATTGCTATGGGCAAAGATGGTTACGAAGTTCTTAAAGATTGCCCAGTCTATAGGTCAGCCGAAAATTGTATTACGATGATACAAGCCGTTACTGATTATTTTGAAGCACTCAGGTTGCTACAGCTAAAAGAAGACTTGCTGTTGATTGAACGAAATGAAAAGGAAGGAATGGCTGGTATACAAGAAAGACGACCAAGTCTTATTGCTACGTCCAGGAAATTATCAAAACAAATTGACGCCGATAATTTGGCTAAAAAGACCGATGTACCTAGACTTTATCCAAAGATTGATGGTAGAATCAGAGTGATTGTTTGAAGACAGTTCTCTCCCTCTCTATTCCTACTATTTTGTTATAATTTGTTGCAATGTTTTTGTTTTGTTATTTTTTAATGTGTTTTGGTGTGGCTAGGGAATTTAGTGGCAATAAAAATTATTTACAATTGATGATGTTTGGACTATAAAAAAGAATTGTTTTAGGAAGAGTTAGCTTTTCCACCGCTCACCAAGAGAGGAATCGATTTTAGTTCTGCTTTAAGACAAAGATATTCACCAGCAATACACATAGCGGCAACACATAAGGTGTTCAAGAACCACCATGAGAAGGTTGAAGGGAAGTAGCCGTTGTAGAACCAAGTGAGAATGAAATGAATGAAGAATGTTGTTAGTGTGAAATCGAGACAAGGCTTGGCCCGTTCCACAACAAACCACAAGATTAATGCTCTAAAAAGTAAGTTACTTAGTATTCACTAAAGATTCAATAAAAACAAATCAATCATTGATTTGTTATGCTTACCCAGCAAATGAATTAGCCAAAAAGGTAAATGTAATCAACCACCCAACTGTAGTACGAAAATTTAGAATCTGAAAGTTGAACATTTGATCGAGACTGGGTAAATGGCCAGCCAAATGTGAGAATATAAACAATAATGCCCCAAGTGTTACATAATAAGTGGCCTGAATGGTTACTATCTGGGAAGATATTAGGATAGGATCCCAGCGGGTATAGCGAAAATTACCAGACATTCTCTACTTTAACATTTTCTGTTCCCTTATGTTTACATCACATCTCGCTAAAACTCAGAATTAAATTATTTAAGAACAACTTGCATAGTACAAATCAGCCTTTTTAATTCATGCTATCAATATAATTTTCAATTTTTTTTTGTTAATTTGTTTTAATTAAATTGTTTTTAATTTAAATAACAATAAATAATTAATAGAATAATAACAAAATAATAAAAAAATAAAACAAAATAAAAGTTTTGAGTTTACAAAAGTAAAATGTAATAAAATAAAAATAAATTTAGAGAACGTCATCTGTGAACATAAGATTTTGTGATACGAACACTGTGAGCAAAGGTGAAGTGAAGAAAGTCACTCGTTTTTATTGAATTGGAGTGTGTGTTCGTGTTTGTTATTGTGCGAGCTCAATCGTGAACTCCTCGACGTCCTTTTCTTTTACCATCTTTTACCAGGAAGAAAAAACTTTGAAACAATGTCGGCTTTTATGCGTACTACTCGTTTCAATCAAGCTTTGGCTATTCATCGCTTAAGCAAAATTCAACAGCTAATGGTAATACCCAGCCAAGGAATTCACGGACGTAAGTTGATCGGCACTCGGGAGGTGGTCGGCTACGGTTCGAATGGTTCGTACTCCTATTACGATTCAGTAGCTACACCTTATCCGGCAATAAAGTTTCGTGAAGAAACTGATGAAATCAAAAAGCTACAAGAAAAGGAGAAGGGCGATTGGAAGAATCTGACGATTGAGGAGAAGCGTAAACGTAAGTTTTTTTTCAAAAAAAATAAATTTTAATTTAATCTTTTCTCACAATTTTGGCTAGTTTATCGTCACAATTTTTGTCTGACTTT